>JASDQU011100815.1:26830-37061 GCA_032191745.1 Picea mariana | reverse complement strand
ATGTATATGCAGTCTTTTTCTCATTTTGAATTGCCTGACCTTGTTGATTTGCTTGGGAGTTGTTCTTGAAAAAGGGTGGCTTAAAACATTTTTTCCTTTGATCCTTTTTCCCTTTCATCTTGTCATTCCAAGTCTTTTTGAAGACTGGCCTTCCTCTACTTTGTTCATAAAGGTGCCTGGCTCTCCTTATGCCTTCCTCCAAAGTCTTGGGGTTATCATATTGAATCGTGTCACCATAGAAGGAGGGTAAGCCACTTAGAAACCTTTGGATTTTGACCTTCTCATCTTTAATGAAGTCAACATACTTTAGTAACTCAAAGAATATTTTATTATATTCCTTCATTTTCATGGTTCCCAACTTGAGTTCAAAGAACTCTTTCATCTCTCTTTCATAATAATGTTTGGACAAATATTTCTCTTGGAAATATCCTTTGAAATGCCTCCATGAGATTCTCTTCTCATCAAGGTGTTTGGCTTGCTTAAGTTGATCCCACCACATGATTGTCTTTCCTTGCAAGTGGTAGGTTGTAGTTCTAGCTTCTAACTGTGAGGGGTAATTATGCAACTGAAAATATTTCTTCATTTCCAACAGTTAGGCCTTAACCTTTTCTCATTTATTATGTTCACCGTTGAAATTTGGTGGCTTAATCTTTCTGAGCTCACCTTGCAAGATGTTTTCCTCGAGCCTTCTCCTTTGCCTCCAGACAGGAGACACACTTGGGCTACTCTCCGGCCCTAAAATTGCATGAGTTCTCTATGTGGGTTGCCTTGGTGAATGATGGCGCGTGTTCATGCTTCTTGATTGCCTATCATTCCCATGATCATCCCTTTTTCTATGGAATCTTGGTGTTGATACTTGTCTAGCACTAGTTGCTTGCTTGGTGCCAGAATCCTTATTGATTTTCTTATGTGACGTATTCAATCTTTGAAGGATATATTCCTGAGCCTTCATGATCCTTTAATTATCATCTATATAGATATGTACTTCCTTATGAAAGCTTCTCATAGTTACAGGTTATTTCCCATCTCTTCTTCCATTTGAATCTTTTTTAGCATTCCCCATGCTGACATGAATACCTTTGATATCTTCCTCATGGTTGTAAGATCCTGGAGCATCATTTACAACTCCATTCCTCATATAAGAACCAAATTTGCTTTCATGTACCTCTAATTTTGCAAGAAAAGTGCATGTAGTAATTATTGTTAGAACATGCATAGTATAAAATATGTCATCAATTAGAATACAAGCCATTATTTATCCCAATTTATGAAGGACACAATGCATCAAATCAAAATCTAATTATTTAGATGCATTTCTCTGTGAAACAACTTTTCAATGGTTGTACTCACGCCTTAATTTGAGTTCCGAGAAAAACGTTACAACATTTACAAGTTGCAATTTCCACTCATTTACTGCTACAAAAATAACTTCATGAATTTCTGGAAAATTTAATGGCCCAATTCAAAATTCTAAGTTGACATGTGTCTTTTACTCCTCAAGAACTTTCCAACGACTATTTGTTTGTTCAAATCGAAGCTTCGAGCTAAAAGTTATTGTCCGGAAAAGTTTAGGTTGTTTTACCCAATTTATCCATGCATGCTACATGTGTCTTCTTTCACTCCCATCACATTTTTAGGCACCCGTATCCAAAATATTACTCCATTGCTTACTTCTATGGGTTACAATCTTTCCATTGATTTCTCTTGTGCCCCAAACAAACTTCTGAGTAAGGAGTTATGCCCTCTGGAAGTAAACTTGTGCCAAAAAATTTACCCTTACTGTTTTGGCTGTAACTTTCACATATGAGCTCTATTTTGCAAACAATTTATCTCGTTGAAAATATCTCCTCGAGATATTCATTTTATCTTGTGGGTTTTAATTGTGTAAAAATTTTGTTTAGAGCCTCAAAAATATCTTGTAAGTTAATGACTTTCAAAAACCCAAAAATTTTATAGGAAAATGATTGTTTTACTATTGTAACAACCCTTAATTTGAGCAGTCGATCTCAAATCACGTGGAATCAAAGTCGTTGATCCACACTCCATTGACCATCAACGATCAATGGTTTCCTTTGGATGTACACAACATTTTGGCCTAAACCACCGACCCGATCATCGGCCATCGACCCATTTTCTTGATAGTCGGTTGTTGACGATTTCCATTGGTGAATGGAACTCCCCACTAATTTCATTGATGCCTAACCATCATCCCACCAGTGATCAGTGATCCTCATTGACTTTCGAACACCTCTCAAATTCGATCGATGCCTGACCATCGATCGATTCTTGGCTGACGTGGAATGACACGTGGAAGTTGACATGGCATGACAGTCATCCCGAGGTGTCAATTTGCATGACTGGCATGACACATGGAGGATGACTTAGCATGACACGTGGATGTTGACATGGCATGCCATGTCATGACCCTCTTCCCTTTGTCGACCATCTGTCGATTCTCTTAGAAGCCATGAACAACTCGTTAAATCAGCCGATGCCTGACCACTGACCCATTAGCCATCAACTATTTCTCTTACCCATTTGAAACACTTCACCGAATCCGATCAATGTTCGACCATCGACCATCAATGGTTAGAGATGTCTTATGGCCGAACCAAACTCTTCGTCATTTCATCTGACCTGACCATCGACCGTCAACAATTTCTCCTGGTGAACTTTAACACTTAGAATTTTTTTTACTTTTCTCTAATTGTTATGGACCATTGATCTCCTAATCGAAATGATTTGAACCATTGATTCGTCGATCTTCACACAATTCTACTAGCAAACCTCGACCATCGATCTAATCCATTTCAAAAAAACCCACAATGAATCTTGGTCATTAATCTTCTCAACCTTCAAAATGATTCAAACATTATGAAATTTTAAATTTATCAAAACAAATCTCAATCATCAATCTCAATATCAAAAGCAATCTCGTCCATCAATTCGCCAAATTGCATACAACTCTACAAGCCACTATTAAAACTTGAATTTCGACCATTCCAGGTCAAATTTCCATTAGCAACTTTACCGCTCTGATCCATTAACCCTCTTAAACAATCAAGATTCATTCAAACTTGGATTTTACCCACGTATTTGAGGATTTCTCTCTAAATTCTTCATTTTTCCCCAAATTTGTCACAGACAAAATCTACAACAGTGAATTTCACCAATTCACTCTGGTTCTTGACCCATACAATACTGGTGTTTGAACTGGAAGATCTGATACCATAATGTAACGTCCCCCAGTGCAACCAAGGGACATTATGGTGCAGAAATTCTCATAAAAACGAAATTTTAACCTCTAAATAAATTCATGTAGCTTACAGCTATGAATTTAAACAAAATTTAATTTTTGTGTAGTACTATTAATTAGATGCATCTACAACATCCTAAAATCACGCATGAATGCAATAAATAACTTATTACAGCAGCATATAAATCATTCACAATTACAGAGTTCATGCACAACAAATTAACTCAAAATACAACAGAAGCAAGATAAACAACTTATCTTTCAAAATAGTTGTGCAACCAACTGCTTGGGATGGACATTCTACCCAAGTATATAATAAATGCTCCAAATCTCAACAGTGATTCACCCCCGAGCTCAGGCTCGTAATCCACAAAATAGGGTGGTCTCTCACTGTCCACTCACAACTCATAAACTCACAACCCATTATTATCTTCCTACAACTATCTCAATTTTCCACCAGCTCTCTTCCTCTTGACCTGCCCAACCCAACGAATGTACCCCTTCATTGATCTCGTTCCCTTGGGCATCCCATTTGTTTATCAGGGCCTCTCTAGCATAGGAAATCAGGAATCTCTTAGTTGGAAACTCAAGGGAACTTGATGCTAGGAAAACTACCAGCAAACCGCAACAAACACTTGTTGATTTAGTGCAACTCACACATGAGTTCACTCTTTAGGCCTGACAATCTGGTTCTTCACTATTCAGCTTCAAATACACTCTAGATAGGCCCCAACATGCTCTGAAATTCGCCCTCCATGGATATACCAACTCCAATATCTCTTTCTTGCTCTATCCTTGTTGCTCATGCAAAAACATTCATTAACTAAAATTGTTGTAGCAGACCATACGGATTTCTCTCCTTTGGCTTGCTTTCTTGACTCACACACTTCCCCAAGTTTATTGTACTCATCCCCCAAGTGCCCAATAACTATGGGATGTGACCACTCACACCCACCCTCTTACATGCATTCAATGATTGGCTTTGGGAACACTCAATAAGAAATTAGAAGGTTCAAATGTTCATGGCAAATTTCAGAAAATGGGTTGAATTAATATACATGGGTAATTTCCCCCTTGGACCCCCTCTTGGATATTCTCTTAGACCCTCCCCTCTCTTGTATATTAATTCATGCCCCATCTTTGTCCATGTCCCCTTAGCAACTGGCATCACATTTTTATTATTAAAACATAGAAACACAATTCACATATTACATTGTTTTGGTCGTAGCCACATATTATATCTACATTAAACATTAATTAAACTAAGGATTATAATGGAGATGTTACATTAGTGGTTTCCTTGATATCCAATATAGACAAAGGCACCCGAGATAAGTGCCTCCATATTGGAATTGTTGGTGTTATAATGAAACATATTCAGTAGTCTAAATGCGAAACCAACTTCTCAAAATAATACAACACTCAAACCAAACCTATGATAACAGATGATCTCTACATTGATCCCTTACCTTGAAATATTCAACATCCTAAATTGGATCCTTACCTTTAAATTCCTTGACTAGTCAATCAACTCAGAGGGTATTTGGCCATTCAATTCATGCCCACATAAAAAGTAACCAAGTGGAGCTTTCTTATTATTTTGGTATAATTCATCATTTCTCGTGGTAGTTTTTATAATTATAGTCACAATATCTAGTTAGAACCATTGTAGCTCCTAAATATACAATGATTTATAAATTGTTGTGGATATTCCACTTGAAACATTTGTCACAATAGATCTTACAATATTTTGCAATATCTTATTATGCAATGTTTTACTTTAGATTCATATTTAATATTACTTACTTATTGCACAAAATACTAAAACAAATTGAAAGTGAAATGAAGTAAGCTAATCAAATAGTACACCATCCACACAATGAAGACAAGATGTACAATGGGAAAACCTAATACGGTAAAAATGTAGTTAGAACGTGATGCCCATGCCTTGCTCTTTCCTTCTCATTTATGAAAAGCAAATACAAAGAAAGTGCACTCACTGTGGAGTTTATGTAGACTTTGTGGCATGTATGGCTACTATCAAATATTTTGATTTCCTTCAAAATCCCACTTCCAATGCTTTGCTCTACTATGGAACAATAAATGATACCATAAGAATGGAAGCCTTTCCTATCCTAGCAGACGAGTATTTAAAAATTTCCCAATGGCCATCTGGGATTAGGGTTAGGATTTTTTGCTTGCGTCAACTCCCGATTAGGTTTAGGATTTTGGACCCTCTAGATTCTTCTTGGAAGTTCACATGTGACTAGTTACACATGTGTGAGTAATGGAATCTAACATGGCTTCCACTCAATATCATGGAAGTCAATGAGATAGGTCATAATCTAGGTGGACACTAGTGGAAACCACTTATTCCATTGATTCATCATGGTTCCACATCTTGGCAGTGCTAGTATAGTTTTTCATGTCCTAAAACTTTGGAACATTTTTTGGGCATTTCCCTTGAAATTTTGGTAGTAGATGTAGGCAATGCAATATTCAATTAGGTAGCACACCAAACACATAAATGAGTTTGTATGAAAAATTTATTCCCTGGGGAATTTGATGTATCAACTAACCTCCTCAAGACCTGCATCCTTTTTGCCACATCATCTCCTAGGGTTAGGGTTTTGGATATTTAGGTGTTTTACCTCTTATGGATTCATAATTTATGTTAAAAGGGAGGTCTTGGCCTCTTACAAATGAGAGTATCCAACACATCCCTCTTTAGAGATAAGCTACCACCATTCTAGCTAGTTTGTATTGCTTTCCATTTACGATCTTTTTCTACTTTATTCATTAATATCATTTGTGTTTCATTATATTATTGGGATCTCTACAATATCTCTACATGACTCCATTTACAATACATCCTTCATTTGTTCTCTATATAATCTAGATCAATGGTATCAAATCAATATGCTCTTTATTGTTTATTCATGCATGTCCCCGATGAGGGTAGGGTAAATGGAGTTGGGTATAGAACTAACTAAGTTTGGTGAAGATCACTCTCACCCACTTAAGTTGCCTCTCGTGTTGGAAGAAAATAGATATGATGGAGAAGGAGATCATATCAAGTTCTTTCCCAAGGAATCCATTGTGCAACAAAGGAACGTGAAGATGGATGCATTTACCCAAATATTTTAATGATTTCCTACAACGATAGAGGCATCGTCAATAAACAAGTTATTTTGGAGGTGTGACACCCTTCAAGGTACAAGTTAACTTTGGAATTCCCTTATTTGAAGGTAGATGTAGATACTTTGTAGAAATCGTTAAATTTGTTAGAGGGTCATTACATTGTTAAAAAAAACAATAGTTAAAATATCACCTTCACACTCCTTAAGTCTCTTCCCCATGTCAAGCATTGGTCGGATAGTTACAAGGAGGGACGTGTTGAAGATGAGTCTACAACATTTAAAAGAGAACCCACTTTGTCATATTTTGTTGATGCCCTCAAGAAGGATTCCTACCTTGTTGAAAATTACGATGACTAGTATGCGTGACAGACAACTTTGCACTAGGAGAGAGACTAGACAATGTTGAAGTACACCAATATCTTCCATACCTTGTGCTAAAATGTGGGTATCAAAGACTTTGAGTGGAAATTGGTTTTGAAGTATTGCAATGGCCTACATAGGTACACCCAAACAAAGATCAAGTTCTTGGACATATCCTCATTGGGAGCCACTTATTGGTATGCTTTCAAAATTGATCAAAGATTTAAATAGAAGAATAAGAGGGAGTTTGGGTCTACAAATATATCACAATAGAAGCATGGTAAAGGTATCCCTGAATTATATAACAAAGGACCGATAAAGGATATCCAACCCCAAGAAAACTAGTCCAATCCATAAACAATGAAGGGTAATGTGAAGTCAAAGAAGGACACTAGAAAGTGGTATGAGTTCCACAAAATCCATTGGCACAACACAGAAAAATGTAGCTCAAAGTAGTCATTCTTGGTTGAGATGAAATAATTATAGTGAGACTCTAGTCTAGACATATGTGGGTGAAGGGGACTCCACTACATGTTATTGTTGATAGTGGTATCCAAAATAGCATGATTCAACATAGGTCATCAAGAGGTTTGAGTTACCACCAATGTTTCACCCCCAATCAGACACCATCAGCTAGTTAAGCCAGGGATGAGACACCCACATCAATCAAAAATGTCACCTACCCTATGAAATCAATCCCTTCAAAGATGATATTTTTTGTGATATCACCCCACTTCAAGTTTGTGATGTTCTGTTAGGACAATCCTATTCGTGGAAGCGTCATGCTATTTAAAAGTATATTCCATGTAGTGGCATTTTTACTTTGGGAAGTTATCTCTACAGGGTTCTAGAGGTAGTTTCGATTACCATAGTCACCTTGATCTCAATGAAGTATTATAGGAAGGTAATTTCTTAGAAGGGGAGATTTTTTCTCTTCGTGACTCAGATGGAAGGTGAATTGAATATCATTGTGACTACTATGGCCTTTGTATGAKTTCTCTCTATACAACATGAGTAAGCAAACAAGATAGTGGAAGAATATAGTGATATGTTTGTTTTGCCTATAGGGTTTCCTTTGCAATGTTAGGTGAAGAATTCAATTGATTTGATACCTAGTACTCCTTTACCTAATGGCCCAATTTATAGAMACTCCCTTCTAGAGAATGAAGAAATCAAACACATTATTCAAAATCTCATCCAAAAAGGCCACATTCRATCAAACTCCTTACATTGTGAGAGCCTAATTATGTTGGTTTGGAAGAAGGATGGGACATGACGACTCTGTATTAATTATAGAGCTCTGAACAAAATCATAGTTAATAACTAATTTTCAATTCCCAATATTGACAACCTTCTTGATTAGCTCAAGCGCACCAAATTTTTCAATAAGATTGATCTAAAGTTAGGCTACCATCAAGTACCAATTGAGAAAATTGATGTATGAGGACTACCTTCAAGTCTAAAGAAGGAGTTTTTGAGTGGTTGGCCATGCCTTTTGGATTGACTAATTCTCTAATAACATTCATGAGGATGATGGAAAATATCTTGTAGCCATTCACAAATTATTTTATGGTTGTATATTTGGATGATATTCTCATCTTAAAGAAAACTTGGCCATAACATATGCAACACATTTAGCAGGTCCTAAGCACCATATGGTAGGACAAATGTATTGCAATCTAGAGAAATGCTTATCTGGAGTTAAAGAATTTAGTATCTAGGGTAAATCATGGATGAACATGGCATGCATGTGGATCCCACCAAGATCCAAGTCATTCGTGATCGATTGACCCCAATGACTCCAACAAATATCCATAGTTTCCTGGGGCTTACTAAATTATATTACATGTTCATGTTTGAGTTCTCTCATATCACTTGGCCCTTATGCCAAGTGACCAAGGGTGGAGCCAAGGCCAAWTTKTTTTTCCCTAAGTCACAATATAAAACATTTGAGGATCTGAAACATTTCACTTGTTCAGAACCAACAYTCACTCCACCAGACCTACATCAACCCTTCAAGATTAAGATAGATGCTTCAAACTAAGTTTCTAGTGTAATCCTCATTCAACATGGACATTTGGTGGCCTATCACAATGAGAGACTCTCTAATGCATTTTGTAGGTACCTCACCTATGAAAAGGAGATGCACTATGTTATKTAGGCATGCCATCAGTGGAAGCATTACATTACAGAAAAGGATATTATCATACACATTGTTCACARTCCCTTGCAATTCATATATATGTAGGGAACGTTATAGAATGAATTCCATCATAAGTGGTCCACATACATACAACAATTCCACTTGAACATCTATTGCAAGAAGGGAAACACAAATCGAGTTGTATATTGCCTTGACCGACCTCCTATTATGGTGCTAACCCAGTGCTCAACTCTTCTGAGCACAATAACTCTAGTGGCCCCAATTGTGTGACAATAACCTTGAATTCACTATTACCTCTTAGACATTGACCATAGGTAAACTAGTCTTAGAATTTCATGTCTAGGATAAAATTTTATGATATATAGGCTATCTCTATGTTCCTTCTAGTGAGCATGAGAAACAAATTTGGGAGTTTCACTACAATTGGGTGGCAGGGCACTTTAACATGGAGAAGATAATGGTAGTATGGAAAAGTACTTATACTAGCCAAAGCTTGGAGAAGATATTCATAGGTATATTATATCATGCATTTCATGTGCCATCATCAATCATGCCACCAAGAAGTAGGGTTTGTACAATCCTCTACCTACCTCAGACAGGTCCTTAGAGTCAATATCCATGGACTACATATAAGGTCTGCCTTCAACCAAGCATAGCAACAACTATGTATTTGTGGTTGTTGCTTAGTTATCAAATATGGCTAATTTGACACCCTATTAGAATATCATCAAAGTATAGGCCACTACTAATATATTGTTCGAGTGTGTTTGGGTTCACTTCGGTCTTCCATGGATCATTATTTTAGATAGGGAAAGCAAGCTCTTGAGTACTTTATGGTCCAAATCATGGTTATTGATGGACACCAAGTTGACCAAATTGATGTTAGAAAAACAGGACCGCGGAGCAATAAAATAAAACAAATGCAGAAACAAAAACACAAAAGACACACAATACAAGAGAGACACAGATTTACGTGGTTCACCCAGTGTGGGCTACGTACACCAGAGAAATTTCCAGGTCCTTCCTTTATTATTATCCAGCAAATGAAGGGATACAACCTACAGCAAAATCTGCTATAACTTCCTCTTCTTTCTCTCACAGTCTCCTCTCTCAGAATACAATATTCACGCTCATACATAGCCGCAATACATTTTCCCTCATAAAAGAGGGTTTCCTTCTAGGGCAAAAACCCTAACATAATCTCTACCGTTAGATCTGCGACCTTATAATGAATGGTCTATATTTACAATGAAATTACAATATACTTTTATAAGGCAATTTTTGCTTCGGGGGCTTCGCCCCCGAGACCCC
>JASDQU011100815.1:11441-22604 GCA_032191745.1 Picea mariana | reverse complement strand
AAAGTAAATTTTTTTAACAAATTCAACACATCCAATAACAAGTTCATGATATATTTGTAGAAAGCCAATGCCAAGTACAAGCAACACCATGATCTGCATCGAGTTCAACACAAGTTTCAGGTGAGACATAAGGTATGGTTGAATCTGTAGATAGAGAGCCTCATAGGACCCCATCAAAATATCCATCCACTCTAATATGGGCCTTACACCATCACCAACAATGTGGGTGAGAATGATTTTGAATAAAGTGCTCTGAATTTTCTTGTCGTGCAGCCTATATCTAATGTAGAATTGCTTTGACCATATTTTCCACCTCTCTCAGACACCTTAGAGGTGGTTGATAATTTGGACCCTACAAAATTTAATCCTAATTGCATTATGTAGGTTGTAGTTGGTCATATCATGGACACTAGGATGAAGGGAACCCACTAGCAGAACATTACACTCTATCGAGTCGTTAAAGCAAGGAAACTCCTTCACTAGTGAAAGTGGCTCACTGGGAATCAAACTCAATAGAATTTTTCCCATCTAATGGAGGAACTTGACACAATGGGGACTATCACTTCCTAAGGAGGGATGAATAATCTAGGTGAATACCAGTGGCCACCCACCCATTCCACTAATTTAGAATGGCTTCACATGTTAGTAGTTTTACTATAGTTTTTTAGGTCCCAAACTTTTGACACATTTCTCAAACATTTCCCTTGCATTTTTGTAGTTGGAAGGCCATGCAATCTTTGACTCCATGGCATGCCAAACATATAAAGCGTGGATTAATATTTATTACATATAACTTCCTAAGGAGGGATGATTGATCTAGGTGAATATCAGTGGCCACCCACCCATTCCACTAATTTAGAATGGCTTCACATGTTAGCAGTTTTACTATATTTTTTCAGGTCCCAAAATTTTGACACATTTCTCAAACATTTCCCTTGCATTTTTGTAATTGGTAGGCCATGTAATATTTGACTTCATGGCATGCCAAACATATAAAGCATGGATTAATATTTGCAACGATCCAAGAAATTCCCTAAATGTAGTTTGTATGCAAAAATTGTACCCCTGGGATGTTGACGTATCAACTAGCCTCCTATGGGCCCACATTCCTTTTGCCACATCATCTCCTAGTGTTAGAGTTTTGGATATTTAGGGTTTTTTCCTCTCAAGGCTTCATATGTTATGTTTAAAAGATAGTCTTGGCATCTTGGAATGTCTTCTTATGAATGGGTGCAGCCATTACATCTCTTTAGAGATAAGTTATCACCATTCTAGCTAGTTTGATATTGCTTTGTATTTTAYAGTTTTTTATTATTTCATTCATTAACATAATTTAGGTTTCACAATATCATTGTGCTATCTATAATATCTCCTTGTRTTTCATTCACATTTCCACCTTCATTTCATTCTCTATATAATCCAAATTAGGTCAACTTGTGGGAAGCATAGCTTCCTCATACAAACTTTGATTGAGTTKATATKCATGCCATTAGCAAGCTCTTGATTTCTAGAATAACATTGAGAAGATGGAAATTTATTTGMAAAATTTTAACCCCCAAAAAATCCTTTGATGCCTCAAATAGGCTCTATAAGTTTTTGGACCCCAAATCAACAATGAGACTTGCCCCTAAAATGGGCCTTGCAAGCCAATAGCTCCAAATTTTCCACCCACAAAGTRCCAAAGTAGATGTAAAATTATATAATGATCCATTTCATATCATACCTCCCCATTTAGGGAGGCATTTGTTACCCAAAACCTTTTATTGAAGAAGGCAAGGAAAWTTTTATTCTACCTTATCCATGGAGTAGCATTTGGCCTTGCTTGGAAGTTGTCCTTTCAACCCAACCTACTAGAGTTCATGCTACCCCTATTTGGTTATTATTGACTTCTACAAAACTATATCTTGTGCTAAATTTGCTTGATTTTTTAGTGCTAAATCCTCTATGGTAGGTAAGACTCGCCCTTCAATTTCATAGTCTAACATGGAATGCTCATAGAGTCTTAGATTCCTCACATTCACTACTAAGTAAATGCACATATATGGGGGTAGATAGAGCCTATATGATTTATCATGTACCTTGTCCAAAACTTAGAAAAGACCATACCATATATCCTTAATCTTCTTACCAAGACCCTGTAGCCATTCATTTTCTTTATGCAACCAAACTTTCTCTGTTACCTTGAATATTTTCTCAATTCTGTGTTGATCATCTCGGGTCTTGTAATTTTCATGTGACTAATGGATTTGTGTGATGGATGAAATGTATCCTATACCAACAAATGGATCTATGTGATCTTATCAATGAATTTTTCAACCTTCAATGATTCTCTTGTAGCGTCTTCTCTCACTCCTCCTTATTGTCCATATACAACATCTAAGGACGAAGGTGGAAAATACCCAAAGCAAGTTTCAAAAGGGGACTTACTAGTATAAGTGTGGACTTCTCTGTTATAATAGTCCCTAATATAAATAAATAAAATCATAGGTCCTTGGATTCTTTTTATTATAACTCCTCAAAAGTTGAACCAATGTCCCCTTCACTACTTCTATCTTCCCATATGTTTGTGGATGGAAAGTTGTAGATATCTTCAACTTGGTGTCCATATTCTCCATAAGTCTAGTCCAAAAGGAACATAGAAAGATTTTATCTCTATCTAAGATGATTCTCCTTGGTATCCCAAAGTACATCTATACCTCTTTAAATAATGTGTTTTCTACATCTTGTCCCTTCATGGTCTTTTTACAAGGAATGAGAATGCACATCTTGTCCCTTCATGATATTTTTACAAGGTATGAGAATGCACATCTTACTAAACATGTCGACTACCACAAAAATATAGTCATGTACTTTCCTTCTTCTTGGAAACCCAAAAAATCCATGGAGATTCTCTCCTATGGTCTACTAGGTGCATGCAAGGTATGATATAAACCTTGCTTTCTATTACTAGGTTTGTTGGCACAATAAAGTATGAATCCTCTAATAAATATGGCTATATATTCTTGCATTTTGGGCCAATCAACATACCTTTATAAGTTGGAAAATTTTCCCAACATCAAAATTCCCTACAACTTTGGAGGTGTGAGCCTTTTTATTAAGATACAATCTCTCACCTTTAGGAATACAAAGCTTACATAGCAACTCATCCTGAAGATGATAGTCAACCTTACTATCACCTTATTCTACATGAACTTTGCATTGTAGCTACTAAAACACCTCTTTAGAGTCCTCATTTTCCATGCATGCCTCTTTGTATGAATCATGGGTGAAAGGCTCCATGTGAATAAGAGTTCCCAAAGCTATGATCTTGGATGTGGGTGGTCTTGAAAGCATGTATGCTAACTTATTAGTGCTTTCCTTCTTATACTTGATGATAATATGAAACTATTATAAAAATCCCCCTCCACTTGTAGTGTCTGGTTTGTTGAAGCTTACTTGAGCCTACAAATACTATAGTGGTTGGTGATTGGCATGGGTGTCGGTCTCCTTTGTAATGTACCCCAACTTAACTGAGGAACATTACATGCTAAAAAACACATAAATTCAAAAATTTTCTTTTTCTAATTAATTCATGTACCTTACCAACTATGAATTGAACACTTTTTTAAATAAAATATGATGCCCACAAATAATGCATCTACAAAATTTTGAAATAACAGGATGCAGTCCAAATAATCATAAAAACCATTATCATGCAGAGGGTAAAAACACAACCATAAACACATAAGAGGAAACTCAGAAAATAATTAAACACTTAACCTTTAAATTGTTTGTGCAACCAGCTTCTTGGGAAGTATGTTCCACCCAACCATAGACTTGTCATTCCAAATCTCAAAAACAAGTCACCCCCGAGCTGGGGCTAGGAATCCACAAGAGAAGGGTGCCTCTCACAGTCCACTCACAACTCTAAATCTCACGACCCACTGATATTCTCCTACATCTATCCTAAATTTCCTCCATCTCTCTTCCTCTTGACCTGCCTAACCCAAGGAATGTACCCCTTCACTGCTCTCAGTTCCTTGGGCATCCCATTCATTTATGAGGGTCTTTCTTTCATAGGTAACCAAGAATCTCTTTGTTGGGAATTCCAGGGAACTCACTGTGAGGAAAAACTACCAGGAAAAATGACAACAAACAATTGTTGTTTTAGTGCAACTCACCTAAGAGTTCACTCTTCATACCTGACAACCTGAATATTCAATTTTCACTTCCAATATGCTCCAAAAATGCTCCAGCATGCTCCATAATTTGCCTCGCCTTCTTAGTTTTTCTCCAATGCTCTTCCCCTACTTTCCCCTTGTCGTTCATGCAAAAATGAATGTGAAAAAATTGCCTATTCTCCCCATACGAATTTCCTCTATTTTTTCCAAGATGGTTGAATACACACTCCGCCCAAGGTTGATTGTAAAACAACCCCATGCTTCCAATAAATATGCATGTCACTTTTACACCCACCCTGACATGTATTAAATGATTGGTCTCCCATACACTCAAAAAATAGAAGTTATCCCCAATGGTACTAAAATTCATAAATATGGGTTGAATTTAATACCCATAATTAATTTCCTCCTTTGAATCCTCTTGGACACTCTTAGGCATTCCCTCTCTTGTGGATAAATCAGTCCCCATCTCTGTCCATATTATTAGCAGCTAGTATCACATTATATTTATTAAATAAAAAATACAATTCGCATACTACATCGCTTGGCCATAATGATATTTATATCTACATTATGCATAAATTAAAATGAGGATTATAGTGGGGATGTTACCTTCCCCCTCCCCTGCAATTGTGACCATGCTCGGTGCACACTATGTAGATATACATATACAATTTACATCACAATACTTTAAGAAATAAAATTATGCAATTTAACAACTCTAGCAGTAGCTCCAACCAAAATCTCGTATTCCTCTGAACTCGCGGACCCAAGGAATGCACCATTCGTTTATCATGGCTAACCCAAGGAATGTGCCATTCTTTTATCGGGGCCCCCATCACAGGTTGGATAGGACTCTGAGATGTGGTTTTGGAGCTCTAACTGCTCAAAATGGAGTCTTGCATTTTATTTCCTTCAAAATTGTCAAAAACATTTGTAGGTATTCCTCTCGCATAGTTTCTTCATGCTCCCACATTGCATCTTTAGGACCATACCAGGTCCATTGAACCTTTACCAACCCTATATATTTTTTCTTAAGCACTTTGACTTTCTGGTCCAGAATGCCTATTGGTTCCACCTGAAAATTCCCTTCGTTTTCCATTTGGATCATAGTCCAATGAATTGTGTGGTTAGGTTCAGGCACATATTTCTTTAATAATGATACATGGAAAACATTATTCACTCTCATGGATGCAAGAAATGCTAGCATGTATGCAACTATCCATGTCTCGTCTAATATTTCAAATGGCCCATAATATCTTGTTGCCAATTTTGAGCAACAACTCAATCTTATCGAACTTCTCTTCGCTTTCACTTTGAGAAAAACTGTTCATCAACTTTAAAGCCTATAAAAACTCTATTCTTATCTGCATAATTTTTCTGCCTATCATGGGCAACCTTTAAATTATGTTTGATCTTTACCATCTATTCTTCCATTTCCTTTAACAAATCTAGCCTAATGATAGCTCTGTTTGTTGGGTTATCCCAACTCACTGGTGTGTTACATTTCTCGCCATACAAAGCTTCAAATGGGATCATTTTTAAAGAAGCTTGATACCCATTATTGTAAGCAAATTCCACTAAGTGGATGTAGTCTTCCCACGTTGATGGTTGGTCCATTAGATACATTCTAAGCATGTCTTCAATGATTTTATTAGTCCTCTCTATTTTCCCAACAAACTCTGGGTAATAAGTTGTTCTGAGATTCAAATGTGTCTCAAATCTTTTGAACAAACCTTTCCAAAAATTAGAGGTAAACTTTGGATCTCTATCTGAAACAATTTCCTTAGGCACACCATCTAGCCTGGCAACTTCCTCCATGTAAATTTCTACACTATTTGTTACCTTGTGTGTGGTCTTCACAAGAATAAAATGTGTTGCTTTTGTTAATTTGTCCACCACTACCATGATGGAATCATGTTGCTTCATTGTTCTGGGTAGCTTTTGTAATGAAATCAATTATAACCACTTCCCATTTCCACTCAAGAATGGGAAATAGTTGTAGCAGCCATGTTGGATGTTTATGCTCTATCTTTACTTTTTGGAATTCTAGGCATCTAGCAATATAATTAGCCACTTCTTTCTTCATTCCTGGCCAAAAATATTGGCTTCTTACAACTGTTATTGTCTTCTAATATCCTAGGTGCCCAACATATGACACATTATGCATTTCCCTCAACACTATATTTTTCATCTCTCCTAAATTTGGCACATATACTTTTCCTTTGTACATGAGGATTCCATCCCCTTTCAAATCATAATAATTAAATTTTTGTTGTAAAACTCCTTGCTTTAATGTTTCCTTTATTTTAACATATTGTTGGTCTGAATTTCCAGCCTCTAAAATTGTATCTTTTAAATATGTGTTGAACATGCTAATGGCTTAAATGTGCACTTCATGATAACTTCTTCTAAGTGCATTAGCCACTTGATTCTCCTTGCCTTTAATATGTTTGGTTTCAAAGTCATATTCACTCAAAAGTTACAGCCATCTAGTTTGTCTAACATTTAACGTTGGTTGTCCAAACAAATGCTCCAGACCATAGTGGTATGTCCTTAGTTCAAACCTTCGACCCTTGAGGTAATGTCTCCACATTTTTAATGCATGGATAATTGATGCCAACTCCAAGTCATGTGTAGCATAATTCTTCTCATGCTCCTTTAATTTTCTAGACTCATAGCATACCACATGATCCTTTTGACTAAGGACTCCACTAAGCCCTTCCTTGCATGCATCTATGCACAATACAAAGTCTTCATTTAGGTTTGGAATCTTTAATATTGGTGTACTTGTCAAAATATCTTTCAATTGTTGAAAAAATTCTTCACATTTGGGAGTCCATTCAAATTTCACTCCCTTCTTTTGCAAAGAAGTGATTGGGCTTGAAATCTTTGAAAACCCTTTTATGAATCTTCGGTAATAACTAGCAAGACCCATAAAAGATTTAACCTTTGTTACATTTCTTTGTGCTAGCCGTCCTCTAATGGTCTTTATTTTCTCAGGATCAACTACTATCCCATCCGCTGAAAAATATGTCCCAAGTAGTAAATATTCTTTTGATAAAAGATGCACTTACTTAGTTTGGCATACAACTTATGTTCTCTCCAAACTTGCAACACCATTCTTAAATGTTGTTCATGATCTTCTTTTGTGTTTGTTAGGTAGTTAGAGAGGTAGTGGGGGGGCCGGAGGGCCCATAGTTATAATAGTAGAGGTCATTCAATGTAAGGTAGACTAGGTCCACTATAGTATTAAATAAGGCCCACTATGACAGTTAGATATAATAAATGTAAGAGGACTTACTAGAAGGTTATACTTCTAGAAGGTTCCTCCTCTAGAATGTTCTTAGGTGGTTGGTAGCACTATATAAAGGGGCTCAAGCAATGTATTGGGACATGAAGAGAATTATTATATTTGGAGCAATAGCTCAATAGGAAGATGCCCCCTCGAAGAGGCAAGTGAACAAGAGAGGATCCCTTCCATAATAGGATCCATTGTATGGTGTTTCCCTACCTCAAGGGTTTTCTTATAATAAAAGTGTGGTTTCTTCTATATTGCTCTATGCATCTATTGTGTATTTAGAATTTGTGGTGGTTATATTTGTATATCTACTCAGGTACTTAACAAGTGGTATTAGAGCACTTTCCTTGGCCAAAGAAGGGAATAATTTTTTGCTCTTTGCTATAGGACGAATCGGTAAGTGCGGACAAAAATGGATCTCCCTAGTTTCACCCCGAAACTAGAACAAAACAAGATAGAATATAAAACTTTTTGTTATCAGACAAATTGGTAAGTGCAAACACAAACAGATCTCCCTAGTTTCACCCCGAAACTAGAACAAAACAAGACAGAATATAAAATTTTCCCTAAGTTTTAATTAACAAGCATACTAACTAACAAGACTTAAATGGCATACCTTTTAAATGTCGTTTGTCCTCACTAGTGTCATCCCCGCTCTGTTACAAGGATTATGGGATGTTGAACCTATAAAAAGACATAAGCCAACGAAGTGAAAGAAACAATGTATACTTAACAAAACCTATGTATGTGATCAAGAAGTCATACAATAAAACAAGAACAATTTTATGGGAAAGAAATATATTACTGTATTAGAAATATGAAAAGGAGAATACAACCAGATGTATTGATGTCATAAGGTCCCTTGCAACAGTTCCTTGCTTCCCACACACTTTTGCTCCATGATTTTTGAGATGGTATATTTGAAATTCATTCACAATTTCAACCTGGAAAAGTGAAACTCAAAGCCAACATAGGCCCAAAAACTCTAACTCCAAGCTTGCTCACAAAAAAACTTAACTCTAAGATAGCTCATCTCCAAAAACTCTCTAACCATTACAAAGCTCATTTTCTAGCTTTCCCCATGAGAACTCTTCTCCTTTTATAAGTTGAAAAGGATAGGGTGAGGAGGTTAGGATGATCCCACTAGAACAGGGATGTGACTCAGATCCAAACTGATTGGAGGACACCTCGCCCTCGAAGATTCTATTCTAGGAACGTCGAGAAGATGCTCTTTTTCTTTGTATGAAAAATTGTTGCACCCTTAATACTGAGCAAGGTGCGACAACGTCACAAGCCACTGTTGTGAAACTTGCGTCGATCCTAAATTGTCTCATCCTTAACACTAAGCAAGGTGCAACGATCCTTTTTTATAAGTTTTTTACAAAGGAAAAGATCATTTTCATCTTTTTGGGAAAATGTGTCTTCATTCTTCTTCAGGGATTAAGGCCATCGATCCTTCTAAAGACAAAGGATAGGTGTACATCATTAACGATCATAAGGGTGATGAAAATAATGTGTAACAGTAAGCCCCCCAAAGTATGAAGTTAGAACATAGTGATAGCTGAAATACTTTGCCGAGTGTGTGTTGGGAACAAGGAACACGTCAGTCAAAAACCTGCCAACAAACAAGGAAATACAGTATAATCATATATCATCACTGAGGTAGGCATTCCCATACTTAGAATATAAGTGACTCAAAGCATAAATGCCAACATGCAAAGATCCATGTCAAGTAATACAGGTCATGGCCACCAAACATACATTGTGGATCCATGCCATTATGACTCAAATCTGAACATAGCCACCAAAAATACATTATGGATCTATGTGTTAAAGACTCAAATTTGAACATAGCCACGAGATATACATTATGGATCTATGCAACAATACAATATGAATATACTCCAACACAGCTTGAATCTATCAAAAAATATCCAGGGTCTTCATCTCTACCATTCTATAGTATGATTCTAACCATGCGAATACATGTGCTAAAGTCGAACATGGTAGAAACCACTTGATTACCGGTCATTAATGAATATCATTAACAAGTGTGAGGAAAATCACCATTAATGTCAATGACTTCCAAGGTACACTAGTACAATCCAACAGGTGTGAATTTATGAGTTGAAGTCGAACACTCGACGGAATCTCTCGATCATGAGTCAATAATGAAAATCCATTGTTGAAAGCGAGGAAACCTTCCATTGAGGCATGCAAGTTCCAAGGTACCAATTAGTTTCTAAGTCTAAATCCTGGATAATGAATTGAAGTCAACGGGAAAATACTCGTCACCGGAGGGCCTTAATGTATCCCCCATCAATGACACGAAAAAGGTAAAAAGATTTGAAGTAGATCAGAGTAACAAGTGATTCAGGACTAACTTGGGGATGGCTGACGCAATAAAAGGCTTAAGGACTACATAAATGGTCAACGAAATAGAAGGCTTTCCAGGTTGAACTTCTCTTTGAAGATATTGATGACACAATAATTGTCTTGGAAACACTAACTCGACAACAGGGATCACAGACCAATTTGTAATATTATAAAGGAGTATGATCAAGAGACAAGCAGATTTCCAACCTAGACACAAAGCGAGTGAAATGGTGTCATGTTCAAAAGCGACTCACTTCCATAGAATACATTTTTAGACACGTTTCTTTCCCAATTTCCCCCCACCATTTATGGTGATTACCCCTTTATTTTTACACAAGCTTGAGGAGGATAACATATGCTTGAACTGTAAGCTCATTCTTCAGATGACTCCCTCAGAGTACGTTTAATGAACTCTAGGAAGGAGTGGTTTGGTCCCATGTGGGTCTTTCGATATTTGTTTTACGAGTGTAAATAAAGTAAACTCAGTGGTTTTTCATATTTAGAGAGTTTGAAAAACACTTAAAGGAAACTCCAAAATGTCCTTTTTCATAAAATAGTCTGGTGAGACCGAAAAAAAGATAATCTACCAATCAATAGACATTCTCTTCAAGTAATTTAATGAGCATTAAAAGAACAAGATTGCTCAACAATATTTTCATGTTTAGAGAGTTTGAAAAGAGCTTAAAGGGTACTCCTGGGGGTTCCTTTTTCGTATAACCTTTACGAGTCTGAAAAAGTGATAAAAGTATACTCGGCAATATTTTCATGTTTAGAGATTCTAAAAAGAGCTTAAAGGGAAATCTGGGGGATTCCTTTTTTGTATAACCTTTACGAGTCCGAAAAAGTGATAAAATCTTACATGGTTACATTCTCATATATTTACGAGCATGAGAAAGAACAAAGACTGGGCTCTGGATTGTTTTCATTTTTACGTAAAATTAAAACAAACAAAAAAACTATGCTTGTGATAGATTTTATTTGTTACACAAGCTTAAAACTAAACAAAACTATGCTTGGATCTAGTTTCATTTTTACACAAGCTTGAACCATAGGAAGCTATGCTTGCCCCCAGATTAAAAATCTAGTGGCTTAACTCCAGCATGAAGTCCAGAGGCTATAGGAAAATGCCCCGCAAGCTTTGTTTCGTCCAACTACAAAGGCGAATGAAATGAATCTTCAAATGCTAGATGAAGGACTTGACTCAAACAGAGAGGGGGGAAATCTATTTCATTTTTTAATGAGCTTGACACAACAACATGAACTATGCTCGAGACGGGTTGTTTTATTTTTTAATGAGCTTGACACAGGAGAAGAACTATGCTCGTA
>JASDQU011100815.1:879-11421 GCA_032191745.1 Picea mariana | reverse complement strand
ACATAACCTACATGAGAACTTGACTCTACTTTTGTTCTTCCCAACGATATCCTGACTAGTTGATGAGAGGTCATCGGCATGTTGTTCAGAGGTTGACGACATGGGTTGGCAAGGGCGCGTAGACCATGCTTCTGTAACCTTCAATAGACCAGGAAAATCCTTAAGAAGATGGCTACCCTTACAAAACCTAAAAAGGTACTTGGGCTTACAGGTTGTTTGGGTGATCTTGGCATCATCAACACTCCCATCGCGATCATCGGTAACTGGTTGTTTTCCAACATGTCTGGAAGTGGTTGGAAGTTTGGACCCTTGCTTATTTTTCTTCTCCTTAATCTTCCTTTTCTTCTTCTTCTTATCCATCGGGTTACTAGCTTCAGAGCTTTNAATGCTCTATAAAGACACCATGTCAAGGGGAAAAACTTGGTCATGGCTTCCAAGATATCTTCATTTGACAGAAGAAACACACTATGGAAGGAACACATGTTGAGGGTCGCGATAGGGGTAAGGAGATCATGCTCTAAAAGCCCTATCAAAGAGATCACCATGTCAACTATTGGATCTAAGTCATAAGAAACTGAGCATATAATGAGAGGCTCATCTTCATCCGCAGCTGAAGGCATGGGAGACAATGCCACATAATTGACCTGTGGTGGGGGCGATACTGTATGCATATAAGAACCGTTCAGGGAGATCGTTGGGTTGGTAATGAAGTCAGGACCAATGAATGAAAGTTGATTGATAGTCACAATTCTTCCATCGCGAGGGAAAGATATCACACGAAAAAGAGTGGACGTGATAGCTTTCTTGGCATAGACATAATCTCGTCCAAGGAGTAAATCGAAATCCAAGGGGTCTTGGACTACCATAACATCAATAAATATAGTTTTCCCTCCCAAAGTTACGGGAAACCGAGGAAGGGTCCCTAAAAGTTGATTGGTTCTTCTGTTAAAATCTAACATATTTCGTGTAACCAACACAAGTTGAGGACAATGCAAAGTTTTCCAAGCGATAAAGGAAAAAATACTAATGGATGCACCTTCGTCTATCATCGTCTGAGGAATGTCCCAACCACCAACCTGTATTGTAATCTTGAAAGTAATGTGAGAGGGAAGATGAGGTCCAGTTAGTGCACCCCAATCAAAAAGGATGGCCTCGTTACTTGGAGGGGGTTCCACGAAAGAAGGAGGAATGCCCCCTAGCACGGTAGTGTCTGTATCAATAAGAAAACATGAGCAGTATCAGGTTTAATCTCTAGAAGGAGAGTAGGATCGATTGATGGCGAGATCATATCGACCACTTGGGTTTCTTTATCCAAGGGTAGAATGGGGTCAATGGGTGGAAACGGATTGACCACTTAGGTTTCACTCTCTAATGAGAGAGTGGGATCGACCGAGTATGGGATCGGATCGACCACTTTGTCAACTGGTTCAACTAAAGACGTGACCATATTGACCACTTGATCAATCGGACTAACCATTGAAGGGACCAGATTGATCATTCCATCAACTACAGGTGGGTTGAGAGTAATCTCGTGGTAAGCAGCCGGAAGTGGAGGCTAGGAAACAATCATGTCTTCCAGTAATTTCAAGGCTTCGTTCATACAAGGGAAAAGGTGAGTTTGATGACTCCCTCCACATAACCTACATGAGAACTTGACTCTACTTTTGTTCTTCCCAACGATATCCTGACTAGTTGATGAGAGGTCATCGGCATGTTGTTCAGAGGTTGACGACATGGGCTGGCGAGGGCGCGTAGACCATGCTTCTGTAACCTTCAATAGACCAGGGAAATCCTTAAGAAGATGGCTACCCTTACAAAACCTAAAAAGGTACTTGGGCTTACAGGTTGTTTGGCTGATCTTGGCATCATCAACACTCCCATCACAATCATCGGTAACTGGTTGTTTTCCAACATGTCTGGAAGTGGTTGGAAGTTTGGACCCTTGCTTATTTTTCTTCTCCTTAATCTTCCTTTTCTTCTTCTTCTTATCCATCGGGTTACTAGCTTCAGAGCTTTCACTAGGCGAAGAAGATGAAACGGAAGAAGACCTTGCAAGTGACGAAGGTGAAGAATATCTTACTGGTGAAGAAGGAGAAGGATCAACATGAAGTTGATGCTCTTGTGGGGAAGTGCTTACAACCAAAGCACCAACTGCATTCGGGATTACCCAAAGGGAAAAAAACCATACTGGTAAACCAATTGTGAGACCTGGAAGGCTCAAAGTAGCGATGTAAGGAGGACCAATGTTTCCATAAGAAATAAAAACAAAAGGTTCCCCCAGAGCATGGGTTGCTTCATTAGTTGTTCTGGGAACTGATGCCATTAAAATACAGATCCAACCCTAAGTCTACTAGGGAAAACAAACAACACGCGCTAAAAATATAGGAAGCAAGCAAACAAACAAAACCTTCTCACAATGAGCACACTAGTTGGTGATGAAATCCAACATCATGGGAACAATGTAAGAATGGGTTGAGATAGAGCAGGTGGAAAAGTTACGTCGATGACCTGCTTAACGGACTTACGCCTTGGTGCAACATTTCACACAATAAACATGGATTTACCCTCCAAGGAGCCCGATTGATTTTAGGGAATGTTGATTCCAGGTACAGCGAAGACTTTCCCCTTCACCATCACCTTGTGTAGTAACCCTAAAGAAAGGCCATTAAGGTTACCAAATACAACAGTGATGCCTGGAGAAACATTCGGCAGTCTGATATACGTGCAAGGGCAGGGTAACTGAGCCCATAATTGACTTGAGAAGGCCCGCACAAGGTTTTTTTATCAAGTGACCCCCAATAATACGTGAAACCACTACATTAGGACCAACAAAGCAAGGTTAGTAACTCTGCTTGTCTTAATGTGACCTCGTGATTGACCCTTGTGTGAGAAGGGCTTCCCAGGACAAAATGTAGTAAATGGATTTCACCTCCCTAACTCAAGATTCTATGTTTTTTTACAGCTTTGGAAAGTTATCTTTCACACCTATCCCAAATCCCTACACCTAATATAATGTAGGTTGCAAAGATCCCTAGAAATAAAAGTTTCTAGGTAGATTTTAATTAACACGTAAATTTTATTAAGTTGTTGTTACTCAAGAGGAAAATGGTGTGGACTAAATGATGTTTTGACCTACTCTGAACAATGCAAAGAAATGAGAATGAAAATATTTCACTTCGATGAAAGCTATATTACGAGAAGGAGAAACCGTTTATCATTCCCAAATGCACAATGTCCCAAAATTTTATTAAAATCGTCAATATCAAGATCTTCAATAAATAAGCCAAAGAGACTGTACACCAATACAGGATTCTTGCCCCCCCCCCATGAAACCAAAAACCATGCAATTTCGCTACTTCAAATGAAAAGATGCCCCCAATCTAATGCAAAGCAAGGAATTGAAATTTTTGTTTTCAAAGATACACTAAAAGTAATAGCGAGCTTCTTCAAAACAAAAGAAACCTAAACTAAAAATTTTCTTTTAAAATGAATTATTCTGAAAAATAAGTGTTCTTTCACTGAACACTTCTAAAGAAAAAACAATGCTTTGTAACTGAAAGACACTCAAATAAAGAGATCTCACATCTTTGAGATCTAACACGCTAAAACAAAGCAAAAAATGGCTAAAAGCATATTCAAAGACTGTCAAGCAGACTGTAATCACTATAATCAAACCCGAAAATTCACCCCAAAACCATATATAAGATCTAGGCAAGGAAAAACCATCAAAATTAATTTTTCATACAATCGTCATAGGCTACTAGACTAACATAGTGTGACGATCCTGGATCGATGCATGCCATAGAAAACTACAGTGCGACAATGTCACACTGTGTCTCAAAGCAGGGTGCGTCAAACACCTAAAAAATGGAAAAAATAAAAAGCATGAAGGTTTTTTCCTTGAATTAAATAGATAGTGAGTCAGGCTCAATCTCCCAGTGACTCAGAAAATAGAACCCAAGCAATCAAAGAAATAAACCAAGACTAATAGTAAAACAATCTGATCCCGAATATGGTCGCCAATTTTGTTATCGGAAAAATCAATAAGTGCAAACACAAATGGATCTCCCTAGTTTCACCCCGAAACTAGAACAAAACAAGACAGAATATAAAACTTTTTGTTATCGAACAAATCAGTAAGTGTGGACACAAACGGATCTCCCTAGTTTCACCCTGAAACT
Source organism: Picea mariana (assembly GCA_032191745.1). Classification (NCBI taxonomy): domain Eukaryota; kingdom Viridiplantae; phylum Streptophyta; class Pinopsida; order Pinales; family Pinaceae; genus Picea; species Picea mariana. The sequence continues at coordinate 7,240 of JASDQU011100815.1, read as the reverse complement.
AGAACAAAACAAGATAGAATATAAAACTTTCCCTAAGTTTTAACTATCAAGCATACTAACTAACAAGAGATAAATGGAATACCTTTTAAATGTCTTTTGTCCTCGCTTGTGTCATCCTCGCTCCGTTCCAAGGCTTATGGGATGATGAACCTGTAAAAATACATAATCCAACGAAGTGAAAGCAACAATGTATACTTAACAAAACCTATGTTTGTGATCAAGGAGTCATACAATAAAATAAGAACAATTTTATGGGAAAGAAATATATTATTGTATTAGAAATATGAAAAGGAGAATACGACTAGATGCCTTGATGTTGTAAGGTCCCTTCCAACAGTTCCTTGCTTCCCACACACTTTTGCTCCACAAATTCTGAGATGGTAGATTTGAAAGTCACTCACAATTTCAACTTGGCAAAGTGAAACTCAAAGCCAACATAGGCCCAAAAAATCTATCTCCAAGCTTGCTCATAAAAAATCTTAACTCCAAGCTAGCTCAGCTTCAAAAACTCTCTAACCATTCCAAAGCTCATTTTCTAGCTTTCCCCATGAGAACTCTTCTCCTTTTATAAGTTGAAAAGGATAAGGTGAGGAGGTTAGGATGATCCCACTAGAACATGGATGAGACTCAGATACAAACTGATCAGAGGACAATTCACCCTCGAAGCTGCTATTCTAGAAACATTGAGAAGATGCTCTTTTTATTTGTATGGAAAATCATCGCACCCTTAATACTGAGCAAGGTGTGACAACGTCATAGGCCACTATGGTGCAACCAGTGTCGATCCTTAATAGTCACACCCTTAACAATGAGCAAGGTGTGACAATCCTTTTTTATAAGGTTTTTACAAAGGAAAAGATAATTTTCATCTTTCTGGGAAAATGTGTCTTCATTCTTCTTCAGGGATTAAGGGCATTGATCCTTCTAAAGACAAAGGATAGGTGTACATCATTAATGATCATAAGGGTGAAAAAAATAATGTGTAAGACTCTTTTTGCAAAAAATAATTTTAGGGAAAAAAGAGGGCGGTGCACTTCAGGTTCAGATCTGAAACTTTTTGAGCTGAATTTTGCAAAACAAATTGGATATTTGAATTCCTCTTGGAAAAATACCCAATTTCAAAAAAAAATCTACCAAAACGAAGTCTGGGGAGTGAAGTTATTAGCATTTTAAATTCGACAATTTTCAGAGTTTTTCCGTAAAAAGTCGCGCGATTTGCGCAGTGAGTTATTTTTACATCCTAGTTTTTGTTGAAAAATTATTCCAAGAATGTTGTATTTTACAGGAAGAGATGATGGCCCTAGTATTGAAGAATATATACAACATGACAATTCGGTATGGAAAAAAAAGTGGAAATCTCATCTATATTGGGGTTTCAAAGATGAGGCTCTCATATGGTGTCAATCATTTGACTATTCTGAGTTAATGTCATCTTCTGAGGAAGCACTTGAAAAAATAATTTTAGACAAGTGGTCTCATACCAAGATTAAGGATAAAGAACGCACCAAGGGCTTATTTTCATGTGGAAAATCTATATTATAGGTTCATGGTTTTATTCACAAAGAAAATGTTTTTGTTTATATTAACCCTAGTTGCCAATAAAATTTTATCAATGTTCAGTTGGTTAATGGATTGAAAGTTCCTGCAAAAAATATTCAAAGCAGATAGGTTGTCGGTGAAAATATTCAAATTTTTAAAGATTTGAAGCTCACTATGGATACATATGTGTTGTTGCACTCTCATTCTCATGCTATAGATATGGCTGATGTGGATATTGTTTTGGGATATCCTTGGATGGACTCAGTTGGTACAATTAATATTAATGTGCAAAAGAAGTTTCTAAAGCTTTGGTACAAGAAAAAGAAAACTACATTACAAGATGTGTCTCTTAGTAAGAAAGAAGGGCCTATGGGGGAAAACAAAGAAGTTATTGTTGAATCCGAAGTTGAATCATAGGCAGAGTCTACGGAAGGAGATGAAGCAAAGGCACAATAAGGGCACAATAAAGAAGCTAAGGAGGTCATTGAATCAAAGGCACAATGTGTTGCATATTTGAAAAAAAAAGGAACAAATTCCTACATTTGTTTTATATCGTCATCCACATCATATAGAGAAACAACAATCATCAAGGCAAGGGCATGAAAATCAAAACACTTATGCACCAACAGGGCACCAAAAAGGAAACCAATCCGGAGGTACATGGAGGCCTACCAACACTACCAGAAGACAACAAGATAGAGAACCAATCCCATGGCAACATCGGCACGACGTGGACCAAGATCAGGGTGGCAAGGTAACAGTTGGACATCATGTTCGTCTTCAATTAGGATGGATGGATGGTTGTACTTGGTACTAGTTGGCTACAGTTTAGTAAGGGGGTAATATGGGGTACCTAGGGAGGTACCCAATGAGAATGTGGTTATGTATTATTAATTGAAGACATTCAATGTAAGGTGGACTAGGTCCACTATATTTTCCCACTATGGTAGTTAGATATAATAAATGTCAGGAGGCTTTCTAGAATGTTCCTAGGAGATAAAGAGTGTTATATAAAGAAGTGTAAGCAATATATTGGATCAGAGTGAAGAATATTGTGAATGTATCAAGCATTGTTTGAGGAGTGTTATCCTTCCTTAAGGATTAATATACGGTGTTACCCTACCTCAAGCGTTTTCACTATTTCTGGTGTTCATTATTTTAGTGAATGGTTTGGTTTATTATTTTTGATATTATGGGTTTATTATGAGATTTATATTCAGATCTATTTAGGTATTTAACAATTGGTATCAAATCACTTTCCTTGGAAAGAAGTGTGGGCAATTTTTTTTTATTTTTTTTTTTGGCAAATTTTTCGGAGAAGAAAAAGAGGGTTGTGACATTCTAGATAATTTATGTATATTTTTGTGCAAATTTTGTAGAAACAGATTGTATATTTGAGTTCCTCTCATTAAAAAACCTAATTTGAAACAAAAATCGTCCGAAACGAAGTCCGGGAAGTCAAGATATAGACATTTTAAAATCTGTAAATTTTTAGGGTTTTCTTCGCAGACGGCCACACAATTTTAATTTTTTTTCTGTAGCACCTGGATGTCGAAATTGCTAAAAAAAAAATTACAGATCTGAGTTCCTCTTTCAAAAGTAGTTGGTTTAAAAAAAAAAATCATCCAAATTGGAGTTCTGGAAGTGAAGATATCGTTGATTTAAAATCATCCTTTTGGGGGGTCTTTCGGGACAACGACGAGACTGCAGAGTTCATAACTTTTCACAGGGTGCTTAGATTGCTACCAGATCAGTGCCATTGTATAGTTAATTTTGAGATCTTTATTTTGGTACATTATATGGGGTTTTTTCAACGGATATTAGACTTCTCATGGAACTTCAACATAAGTTTGCATCCCTCGAGACATGTCTTCAACAAGTTGTTCAAAATATTTAGGCAAGTGTTCAAAATATTCAAGCAATTACCCTTGGCATGCAATAGATATATATGATGTAGGACATCAGGGATGAATATAGTGAGGAATTATATGCATGGTATGATTTTGAAGCCGCTTGTGATGATTGGTATATGGATAGTTGTCATTTCTAAGATGACAACCACATCCATCTTCTATTTGATGACTCTCATTCACCTTATGTAGAGCACATTATGGAGAGAATTCCAACGCCTTCTATGAACACTATTTTTCAGTATTCTCCAGTACTAGTGTTTTATTCAGATTGTTTTTTAGATATGGAGGGATCTACATATTTGGATCCCCATGATCAATGTAGATATTTGGAACATCATTTTCAGTTGGTTTTTGAGTTCAGATATCTTCCGCGTGGAGTTCACATGATCACTTGGACATATGACCCCGATTTACAATGGAAGTTGGACTACTTCAGTGTGATGGTTTTTATTTCTCCATGGGACCCTGGTTCTCTAGTCTACTTCATCACTATGGTCCACACTTATCCATGGGACCCTAGTATATGGTTATACATCAAGCATTGAGGACAATGCTTTTATAAGAGGGGTGGAATGTTAGGTAGCTAGAGAAGTAGTGGGGGGGTTGGAGGGCCCATAGTTATAATAGTAGAGGCCATTCAATGTAAGGTGAACTAGGTCCACTATAGTATTAAATAAGGCCCACTATGGTAGTTAGATATAATAAATGTAAGAGGACTTACTAGAAGTTTATTCTTTTAGAAGTTTCCTCCTCTAGAATGTTCTCGGGTGGTCTGTATCACTATATAAAGGGGCTCAAGCAATGTAACGGGACATGAAGAGAAGTATTGTATTTGGAGTGGTAGCTCAATAGGATGATGCCCCCTCAAAGAGGCAAGTGAACATGAGAGGATCCCTTCCATAATATAATCCATTGTATGGTGTTGCCCTACCTCAAGGGTTTTCTTATAATAAAAGTGTGTTTTCTTCTATATTGCTCTATGGATCTATTGTGTATTCAGTATTTGTGGTGATTATATTTGTATATATACTCAGGTACTTAACGGTCTTGGAATAAATTAGAATATCATCCAAGAAAACAATTACAAACTTCTCCAAGTATTCTCCGAACACTCCATTCATCAAACACGTGAAAATTGTTGGGGCATTTGATAGCCCAAATGGAACTACTGTGAATTCATAATGCCCATATATTGTTCTAAATGTTGTATTGTTGATATCTTCTTCCTTTATCCTCACTTGATGATAACTTGATCTCAAATCAATCTTGGAAAATATTCTTGCACCTTTCAATTGATCAAATAAATCATCAATCCTTGGCAAAGGATATTTGTTCTTTATTGTGACTTTATTCAACTGTCTAAATCAATACATAGCCTCAAGCTTCCATCTTTCTTCTTTAAAAAAAGAATTGGGGCTCCTGAAGGTGACACACTTGGAATATATACACCTTATTTATCAACTCTTCAAGCTGCATTTGCAACTCTTTTAATTCTAGTGTGCCCATTCTATAAGGTGTCTTGGACATTAGGGTAGCTTCAGGCACCAAATCAATAAAGAAATCAATGTCTCTCTTTGGTGCCAATCCTGGGATCTCCCCAAAAATATCTTTAAAATCTTTCAAGACCAGATGGTCTTCAATACTTTCCACTTTGTCTCTAAAACCCTCTTCCACACGGGCTACAAAAATTTGGCATCCTTTCCTGAAACAATTTTTCAATTGCATGGTTGATATTTCTCTAATAGCTATATCTCTTGGGATGCCTTGAATTTTTCCTTGTTTCCCTTCCTGATCAAGACAAGTTATTGTCTTCTTGTAAGAGTCTAGTACAACATGGTGTTTGTTAAGCCCTAATATTGGCTCATTACCCCTTAATTGGGGCATATTATATTAGCAATGTTATTTTATTTATGTTGACTTTGGGCCATTAGTTGTAATTATACCTCCTAGTCTCATATATATACCAAGGAGACATTTTCATTTTGAATCATCTTGTACTTGAACATTTAAGAGGGGTAAAAGGAGGTTGGCCCCTCAAAGAGGCTTATTATGTGAAATTATCTCTTTTTCAAGGCATTGAGTACTTTTCCTAAGTTTTTTCTATGCTATATTGATGTTTGGTTCTTAACATATGGTATCAGAGCTCAAGGTCTTGGGGTTTCGCTGCTACATCTGAGACACCGTGGAATTTTCGCTGTAAATTTTTTTCTACAATGTTTCAAAAGGAAAATCTTGGAGGATATTTAGTAGACAGATCAAGGTATGTTGGGTTCAAAATTCAGCTCCTAAGGCCTTATAATTTCGAAGATGCAGCCTGTACAAGATAGGGTTCTGGAATCATCCTGAAATGAGTCATTGTGGAATTTTCGCTATAAAAAAATTTCTGTAACGTTTCAGGCCCTCAACTCCAGAGGCCATTTATAGAAATTAGTAAGGTATCTGTGGTAAACAGATCAGCTTCTGGGTCATCTTAAATTTGTAGATACACCTTGTGTAAGATAGGGTATCTGACTAGTCCTATTGACTAGTCTAAAGAAGGTGGTCCAGGTAAAACAATCATAACTTCTTGCTAGAGTATCCAAATTGAGTGTGACTGGTTTCATTGGATTGTGAACAGTCTGTAGTATTTTGGGTGCAAGTTTCAGAATTTGATATCAATTATTTTGTGTGGGGCATGCTATACAAGTGAGATCTTCTGGAAAGGCCAAAAATCGGCAAGTTGTGAGGAAGTTACCGTAAATTCCACTTGGCACATCCAATTTTGATCAGACCTGTGGCATTGCAGAAAAGAAATATCAAAGAACTACCTAGAAGAAAGTTTCATACCCAGAAGATCCAAAACTTGGGAGACAGAACAGAATAAATATTGTCTAGCAGAACCACCTCAAAATCAAGATTCAAAAATGATA
>JASDQU011100811.1:30990-43329 GCA_032191745.1 Picea mariana | reverse complement strand
AACTCATCATTCTTCTTATATTCCTTTATTAAAGTTAGATGGAAAGTTTAATTTGCTTACTTATGATGGTGAATTAGATGCAAAAAAACTAGATAATTGGGTGAGACAAATAGAGGTCTATTGCAAGATCCAAAATATTTTTGATGATGAAACTAAGATCCAACTTGCAAGTCTCAAAATCGGAGGCACAACTCTCATATGGTGGGAAAGCAGAACGAGAGATGATCTTAAGAGAAGCGGTAAAACAATCTCTTCTTGGAATGATTTTGTTATTGCATTGAAACAATAGTTTTGCCCATTAGCATATATGCAACAAGAAATGATGAATTGGAAATGTTTAAGGCAATCAAAAGGTCAAAGTGTACAAGAGTATACTCAAACATTTCGCAAGAAAGCTCTAAATTTGGGTATTCCATTGTATACACAAGAGACACTCCTAAAATATACTCCTAAAATATATCGGTGGTTTACATTCTTATCTTAAGCACATTATTATTATGCTTAATCCTTCTAACTTTGATGAAGTATGTGTACAAGTGATTCACATTCAATCAAGTAAATGACATGTTGGTGATAGAGCTTCTACAGCTACTTGGCAAGGAAAGGATTCAGGGAAAGGAAAGGGAAAAGAGAAGAAAACGACCACGACAAGAAAGGAGAAGCCTACTTGCGAGCATTGCAATAAGGTAGGTCATGATGAAGATCATTGTTGGACCTTACATCCAGAAATGAAGCCAAAGAAGTACCTCAATCAAGGAAAAAAGAAGACCACAACTGCGACAACTCAAGTGGACCTTGGATCCGATTCTTGTGATGAGACAAAGGTTGTAGCTATGGGTATCCAAGGTGTGAATTCTATTGCATGTACTATTTCTTCTGATGCAGGTGATGTAAATGATGAATATAAAAGGGGTGAACTCTTCCACATAAGAGTCATAACAAATAATGTTAAAACTGACACTCTTGTAGACAATGGGTCACAAGCCAATTTAATCAGTGAAGAAGTGGTAAATAACTTGGGACTTAAAACTAAACCACATCCTAGACCCTATCCTTTGGGTTGGATATGTGGTGATAATAAATTACAAGTAACCAAACAATGCACAATCAAATTTGCAATCACTTCAAAGTATCATGATGAAGTAGAGCTTGACATGGTGCCACTAGACATATGTGGAATTATTCTAGAAAACCCATATTTGTATGATAGAAAAGCCATATTCTATAGGGAGGATAACAAATATTGCTTCAAGAAATATGGGAAAGAGTACATTGTTCGTGCTCATCACATAAAAACTAACAAATCTTTTGCAACTATAGGACAGTTAAAAAGGATGGTAAATGTGATCCAGATTATTTTCGGCACGAAATGAGAGCAGAGATATAATAAAGAAATGCACAGAGATATTGCAGATATTCAATAATATAATAGAAATGTATCAGAGATGCAACCATAAACACAGATATACAGTAATACATGATTTCTATTAATGAAAGAAATCTACAGGGACTGTAAAATACAGAGTGAAAGACTCGCTAGAATGGTGGCATCTTATCTCTGAGAAGAGATGTGACGGCTACTCGCATTCGTAAGAAGATGATTACAATGAGGCTCTGAAGGCATTTTTACAATAAATAGGAATGCCAAAATTCCTAGACATCCAAAAACCGAACCCTAGGAGATGAAGCGTCAAAAGTCATGTGGGCCCTGTTTGGGTAAGTTAGTCCATCAACTTCCAGGGGTCGTAACTTTTGCATACGATCTCCGTTTTAGGCGTATGATAGCCCATTGGAAAGGTATCGTCAAGGAGATTCATTTTAGGCACAATATCAAAGGAATTTTCATATTACAAACTTGTTTTCCCAAAAAACATTGTTTGGGGCCCCAAAATGACCCCAGAAGTTAAAAACTGCTAAAAATAGTAAATTTCCAAAATTGTCAGAAAACTCTTTTGAGCCATTTGGAAAAGGTGGGTGGCCACTGATATCCACCTGGATCAAAATGCAAGCAAAATTTTAAGACTTATGTCTGTAACAAAACAAGAGGTTAGTGATACTAAGCATGAGATAGTTCAAAATGTTTCTAACAATCATGAAGTGTCACAAGAGGTACATCATGAGGTTCAATTGCATATATGTTTACTGTTCTTGTTCAGAAGAGGAGGCATGTTTCATCATTCTCATTTGCATATTCAGTATTATTGTTCAATTTGTTGCTAATCAGTGGTGTATGGCTGCTAAATGCGACAAAGAATGTAGATAATTGTGCAGTAGATGAGATGATTATTTTGATAAACAATGCTATCTTAGTTTTGATGTTTGTGATGATTAGTCAGGTGATCATTGTCCCAGCAGAAGAGATGGATGAAATAGGGCAAGCGGGGAGGTCATGCCCTCACTTCATGTCTGAATGATACAATGCTTTTGGTGGTCCAAAAGCTTCTCAGTGGGGAGGCGTGATCCAGGTGGATCCAAAACTGCTCAAAAATAGTCAAATACAGAAAAGGAGGATCTAGGAATGACCCAGAAGTCTCAGAAGGGTCCCTAGGATCAGAAAATGCTCAAAAATAAAAGTTCTCATAATTGGATGAAACCAACGCCATTGCGTCCGTCTCATTCTCTCGATTCTTTCCATATATTTACTTTCTCAAACGAAGCTCGTATGAAGAAGTTATGACACTCTAAAGTTTTTCGAAAACAACGATAAAAGTCAAACAGTCAATAGGCCGTACTGATAACGTTAGCAGTACAGATGCTGACATCAGCATGCCATGTGTCATCTTTTAGAAGCTTTAGTAGTTTGGCGGATTAGGCCAAATCTGACGATTTTCTGCCAAATTTGGCGGTTACCGCCATATCTGGAGAAGGTTCGCTAAATTTGGCGAACTAGTTAGCGGCTCTACTTATTTAGCCAGGCAAGCAAACCGAGGCAGAGGGGAGTTGGCAGAGACTACATTGGAATCCATGCCAGGAGGTGTTCCAGGTGACCTTCTCAGAAATAGGTCGACTTTATACTTAAAAGTTGCAGAATTTTGAGAGGATTATGAATATGCTCTCTGTTTCTTCATGAGAGTAGCTGAACAGAAAAGTGCTTCCAGGAGGAGTTGGCACACTTTCCAAAACTGTATGGATCTGACAGGTAGACGCTGCATTAGAATCTATGCCAAGAAGTGTTCCAAGCAACCTACTCAGAATTAGGTCGACTTTATACTCAAAAGTTGCAGAATTTCAAGAGGATTATGAATATTCTCTCTATTTCTTTATGAGAGTAGCCGAACAAAAAAGTGCCTACAAGAGGAGTTGGCACGCTTTTCGATACTGTATGGATCTGACCAAAAGACGCTGCATTGGAATCTATGCCAGGAGGTGTCCCAGGCAACCTGCTTAGAAGTAGGTCGACTTTATACTCAAAAGTTGCATAATTTTGAGAGAATTCCAAATATGATATATGTTTCTTCATCGGAGTAGCCAAACAGAAAAGTTCTTCCAAAGCCCATTTGAGCGAGCCAAGCATACTTGAGTTTACAGTCAAAAGTTATAGAATGATGTTTTCTAGCCACCAATGATGTATGCTTCTGCCCAGAATCGCAGATCTGAAAGTTGGTTTTTGAGAGCTCTTATGTAAGCTTTTCTTTATAATTTTTAAGAATTTGATATTAATTAAAGAGTGGTCTCACTGATGGAGTGGACCCAGAGACGTAGCCATGAAGTCTGGTGAACTCCGTTAACAAGTCTTTGTGTTGATCTATTCAATTTTCTCTTATTGCTTCATACAAATTAATGGTTTATGCATAAATCAATGAGTTTAGTTAAGTAAATGGCAAACACAAAACATTGCGGAGTGCACTGTCAATTTTAAAAGGTCTTGGAAATTGAAAACCGTTAAAGTGCTAACAAGTAAATTGGTAGCTATAAGCATTTCCAGATAAAGTGGTATCAGAGCGGGTTTGACAGGTGGATGCTTACGAGAGCTAAACTCAAGCGTGGTGAAGGAAAACTTGCATGTTTTGATCCAAAAATTCAAAGGATAATTCATAAGCGTGAGATGGATTCGCCAAGGAAATTAGGTCCCTTCAAATCTGAAGATGACTTCTTCGAGGCATTCAAGTTGATGCAAGCCATGGTAGAGGAGCTTTACCATGAAAGAGGTCAGCGAAGGAATCCAAAAGTTGAAGAAGGTGAATCTTTGGTAAGAGCAGAAGGAGGTGTTGGATGAGTTAGAGGTGGTGGACCTTCGGAACCTTCTTCTCCTTCATCCTCATCATCTAATAATGAAGCAAGTGTACATTCCTTCAAGGATAAGCAAAAAACTCATCATTCTTCTTATATGCCTTTATTAAAGTTAGATGGAAAGTTTAATTTGCCTACTTATGATGGTGAATTAGATGCAGAAAAACTAGATAATTGAGTGAGACAAATAGAGGTCTATTGCAGGATCCAAAAGATTGTTGATGATGAAACTAAGATCCAACTTGCAAGTCTAAAAATGGGAGGCACAGCTCTCATATGGTGGGAAAGAAGAACGAGAGATGATCTTAAGAGAAGTGGTAAAACAATCTCTTCTTGGAATGATTTTGTTATTGCATTGAAACAACAGTTTTACCCATTAGCATATATGCAACAAGAAATGATTAATTGGAAATGTTTAAGGCAATCAAAAGGTCAAAGTGTACACGAGTATACTCAAACATTTCACAAGAAAGCTCTAAATTTGGGTATTTCATTGTATACACAAGAGACACTCCTAAAATATATCGGTGGTTTGCATTCTTATCTTAAGCACACTATTCTTATGCTTAATCCTTCTAACTTTGATGAAGTATGTGTACAAGCGATTCAAATTGAATCAAGTAAAGGACATGTTGGTGATAGAGCTTCTACAGCTACTTGGCAAGGAAAGGATTCATGGAAAGGAAAGGGAAAAGAGAAGAAGACGGCCACGAAAAGAAAGGAGAAGCCTACTTGCAAGCATTGCAAGAAGGTAGGTCATGATGAAGATCATTGTTGGGCCTTACATCTAGAAATGAAGCCAAAGAAGTACCTCAATCAAGGAAAAAAGAAGACCACAACTGCGACAACTCAAGTGGACCTTGGATCCGTTTCCGGTGATGAGACAAAGGTTGTAGATATGGGTATCCGAAGTGTAAATTCTATTGCATGTACTAGTTCTTCTGATGCAGGTGATGTAAATGATGAGTATAAAAGGGGTGAATTCTTCCACATAAGAGTCATAACAAATAATGTTAAAACTGACACTCTTGTAGACAGTGGGCCACAAGCCAATTTAATCAGTGCAGAAGTGGTAAATAACTTGGGACTTAAAACTAAACCACATCCTAGAACCTATCCTTTGGGTTGGATATGTGGCCATAATAAATTACAAGTAACCAAACAATGCACAATCAAATTTGCAATCACTTCAAATTATCATGATGAAGTAGAGCTTGACATAGTGCCACTAGACATATGTGGAATTGTTCTAGGAAGCCCATATTTGTATGATAGAAATGCCATATTCTATAGGGAGTATAACAAATATTGCTTCAAGAAATATGGGAAAGAGTACATTGTTCGTGCTCATCACATAAAAAATGACAAATCTTTTGCAGCTACAGGATAGTTAAAAAGGATGGTAAATGCAAGCAAAAGTTTAACACTTATGTTTGTTATAAAACAAGAGGTTAGTGATGCTAAGCATGAGATAGTTCAGAATGTTTCTAACAATCATGAAGTGTCACAAGAGGTACAACATGAGGTTTAATTGCATACTATGTTTATTGTTCCTGTTTAGAAGAGGAGGCATGTTTTGTCATTCTCATTTGCATATTCATTATTATTTTTCGGTTTGTTGCTAATCAGTGGTGTATGGCTGCTAAATGTGACAAATAATGTAGATGATTGTGCAATAGATGAGATGATTATTTTGATAAACAATGCTATCTCAGTTTTTATGTTTGTGATAATTAGTCAGGTGATCATTATCCCAGCAGAAGAGATGGATGAAATAGGGCAAGCAGGGAGGTCATGCCCTCACTTCATGTCTGAATGATACCATGCTTTTGGTGGTCCAAAAGCTTCTCGGTCGGGAGGCGTGATCCAGTTGGATCCAAAACCGCTCAAAAATACTCAAATGCAGAAAAGGAGGATCTAGGAATGACCCAGAAGTCTCAAAAGGGTCCCCAAGCTCAGAAAATGCTAAAAAATCAAAGTTCTCATCATTGGATGAAACCAATGTTATTGCGTCTGACTCGTTCTCCTAATTCCGTCCATATATTTACTTTCTCAAACGGGGCTCATATGAAGAAGTTATGACACTCTGAAGTTTTTCGAAAATAATGATAAAAGTCAAATAGTCAATAGGCCATACTGATGACGTCAGCAGTAGGGATGCTGATATCAGCATGCCACATGTCACCTTTTAGAAGCTTTAGCAGTTTGGCAGATTTCGCCAAATCTGGTGGTTTTCAGCCAAATCTGGCGGTTATCGCCATATTTGGAGGAGGTTCGCTAAATTTGGTGAATTGGTTAGCGGCTCTACTTATTTAGCCGGGCAGGCAAACCGAGGCAGAGGGGATTTGGCATAGGATGCATTGGAATCCGTGCCAGGAGGTGTTCCAGGCGACCTGCTCAGAAATAGGTCGACTTTATATTCAAAAGTTGCAGAATTTCGATAGGATTTTGAATATGCTCTCTGTTTTTTCATCAGAGTCGCTGAATAGACAAGTGCCTTCAGGAGGAGTTGGCACACTTTTTGAGACTGTACGAATCTGACAGGCAGACGCTACATTGGAATCCATGCTAGGAGGTGTCCCATGCAACCTGCTCAGAAATAGGTCAACTTAATACTCAAAAGTTGCATAATTTAAAGAGGATTCTGAATATGCTATTTGTTTCTTCATTTGAGTAGCCGAACAGAAAAATTCCTCCAGAGCCCATTTGAGTGAGCCAAACATACTCGAGTTTATAGTCAAAAGTTGCAGAATGACATTTTTCAGCCACCTATGATGTCTGTTTTTGCCCAGAATCGCAGATCTGAAAGTTGGTTTTTGGGAGCTCTTATGTAAGCCTTTCTTTGTAAGTTTTAAACATTTGAGATTAATTAAAGAGCAGTCTCACTGATGGAGTGGACCCGAAGACGTAGCCAGGAAGTCTGGTGAACTCTGTTAACAAGTATTTGTGTTGATCTATTCTGTTTTCTCTTATTTCTTCTTACAAATTAATGGTTTATGCATAAATCAATGAGTTTAGTTAAGTAAATGGAAAACAGATAACATTTTTGAGTGCACTGTCAATTTTAAAAGGTCTTGGAAATTGAAAACCGTTAAAGTGCTAACAAGTGAATTGGTAGCTATAAGTGTTTTCAGATCAATGGCGCACGCTCCAAAAATATATCTTTCTCTCCAAAAATAGGCATGTTTCAAAAGTATACTTTCCTCCCAAAATAGGCCTATGCCAACAAGCCCCCAACACTGACATGTGGCTCATCTCAATCCACTGTGCCTTAGTTCACACTTTGGATGGCTAGCTGCAACTCGTGAAACATGTTTGATAAGTGACTGACTTTGTTTTTCACTTGGGTGCTCTACTCTACCAACTTCTCCACATTTTGCGCTATAATGTGCTCTGCTTGCACTTGGTTGCATTCTACATGCATTTTATGTATTGTCCCTTTCTCTCCTTGCAATTCTTTGATCATCCTTTCTGTGTCATGTTGTAGTGGCTCCAACTAAGCCTATATTGTTTGTTTGTCAACTTGTGTAGACTTCATCTCTGCCTAGAGGTTCTTCATATCCTACACACTCCTCATCCTCTCGAGGATGGCCATTTCCTTCTGTTGTTGCTTTAAGTCCTGAATTTCAGTTGTTATCTTCTCCTTTTTTCTGGTCCAGTTGCTGTATTTTCTCGTCCTCTTCCATGTTGGTCCATATTTGAGAAGTTTTGTCATATCATTCTTGTACTGCCTTAGCTTCCTATGCAATATTGTCGATGTGCACAGTAGCCTCCTGTTCCCTTTGATCTTTGACTTATGGGGGTGTAGGAGGCGTCGGTTTCTCCATGAACTCTGTAATATCATTTTTGTACTGCTCCATGACCTGCATGATCTTCTGAAATTTCCCTTCACGTGTGTCGTCTAGCTCCAACGCGCAGTCTAGGATGTTGTTGTAGACTTTTGTCAGTCCCTTATCCAATCTGTCTGCTAGTTTCTTCTCATCCTGCTTCTCAAAATTCAACTAGTCACATGTAATATGTAGTACCTCTGCAACCTCCCTACCAACTTCCAAGTTGGTGGCATCTGCATGGGCTCTAGATTGAACTTCCTGCATAACAATTGATTGTAGCATGTATAGCTCCTTTGTAGGTATCTGCGCTATTACCAAAGCAAGTTGGTCGATGTCCCCAATTGGATTTCGTGTTGTCTCCTCATCGGCTCGCAGAATCTGCTATGTGACCATGAAGGTGTCGCTTCCCTTCTCCACTATGTCCATTGTTTCCTCTTGTTCTGTCTGCACAGGGGGTTGATATGTCTTTTCTAGATGCTGCGTTGTAGCTTGTTGCATTATAAAAAAATGCATCCTTTGTATAGTATCATGGATGTCCACTAAATTTTCCATGATCTCCTCCCTCTACGCCTTAGCTGCACGGACCACATCTTCCCCCTATATTGGACTTTTTCTGCCATGATCTCGACATCATCATCTATAAGGGTGATGACAAGAGGCTTCTTAGTGTATTTCATCTTCTTGTGCATTTCCTCCTCCTACGTTGTAGTTCTCTTTGCCTGTGAGGGTTGCACCCCACTCTTCTTTGTTTTTGCCTCCTCCTCTTCGAGTTGAGAGGTTTATCCATTCCTGTCATTGCCCTTGAATTCTGACCTGAACACCATTTATTTCCTCCTTGGATTTTTCGGTGTTGTGTTACTTCCTGATGCTTGAGTGTGTGTTGCAGCCTTCCTGGTGTTGTCGGTCGAGATACTTTTCTTTTTCAATGGGACTGACTCGACTTGCTCCTTGTGTTTGGTTGTTGTCTTTACTGCTGGCACTTTCCACTATGCATGCCAGTCTTTAACGATCCATTCGACCTCTTCCCTTGAGACATGCTACTGCATCTCCAACCATTTTTTCTTTGGGTCCCTTGTGGCCTAGATCCACATATGATGCTTGGATGCCATAAACCTGGAAATCCCTTCGTACTCTTGGACCACCTCCATAGGAATTCTCCATGCATTTTTTGTTCTATGTTGTATGTCTTCAAGAATAATGGCGAACACCATGCTATTTTCCTGTTTATTTTTAGTATCCTTGGCTTGACAGAGGGTTTCGTACCTGACTATGTAGAAATTCCTTTTCTTGTATAGAAAAGACGAGAATTTTGGCTCCTACCAAGCGACCAAAGCAATGAAGATGAGGAACCAAAAATAATGGAGCTCAATTCCATTTTCCTGCACACCCCTATAGTCGATTAAAAATTGGTTCAAGAGGTACGACACCCAGCTAAACATGACCCCTTTTCCTCACTACGTGACGACTGCTATGGCTCTTACTAGAGCCTCTGCTTTCCCATATTTCCTTAGCAACTTGCAAGCCATTAGCTTGTTGGATAACCGTGTCGTAGGGTCATTGATATCTTTGAGGACAATACCCATGTTCCCCTTGTTGGTTCCAAACTACGCCTTTACTATCTCAACAATCTCCTTTTCATGCGCTTTATTTTCCAAATATTCTTTGGGTTGTGTGCCAACAGTGGGAAACCTAGTAATTTTAGCAATTACAGCCATGTCGATGAGGACGGGCCTATCCATCCACAGGATGCATCCATGCACCCTAGCCAAGAGTTGTTTGATGCACAGGCCTACGTTCTTACCTTGCCCGAAGTGAGGTATGTCCAGGAGGTTCATGATGCCATAGTTGTAGAGCCATGTTATATACTATGTGGGCTCCATGACAAATCTTCCTAAGGGTCCTATCTCCCCTGTGTTTTCCAAATAAGTTTCCTCTGCCAGGTCTGGAAACTTTGTCATGTTGCGAACATAGTGGTCAAAGTATCTCAACTTTGGCTCTTTCCAGAGCATATCCTCCACTGTGACCACCATGTCCGGGATGTATGGGAGTGTAATTCCTGCTACATCCTATGCCTTTCTATTCTGGCCAATGGTTGGGTGGCCTTCCGCTGTTGTTTTGGTCATATCTTCCTCATCCCTCTTGGAATCCAACTGATTTGTGATATCCTTGACCAATATCTCCTCTGCATTATGACCCTGTTGTTGTCCCTTTGTTTCCTCAGGTTTGGTCGGTGTTTCTGGGTTAGGGTTTGTTCTTCCATTTGGGTTTCTGGAGCTCTGACCGATTTCTCCTTGCAAAATAGTCGAGGTTTCCTCCTTTACCCTTGGCGGGCTAAGTGACTTTATTGTCGAGGTTGTGACATATTCCAATTCAACCACATTCTCAAGCTTTGTCATTCTTTCTTTCCTTCTGCTAGCCTGTCGAGTAACCCTCGCATATCTCCCTAGGGCACCAACCTTCAGAGGTGTCATGTTGGATACAGATGAGTCAATTTATATTTTCTTCACACAATTTTTCCTAGGTCGCACTATTCATCTCTCTCTATGATAAAAAAATTGTTAAGTGCCAAAATCACTTGTGATTTTCCCTCTTTATAGACCCGATCATTAATGTTCTGCCATATTTTTCACTTTTTTTGTGCATTTGCACAATATCCAATTGTTCATGCATGCAATATTTAAAATTATGTCACACCGGTTATTGCACACTGCATTCCTAAATCACTTATAACTTATTTCTGGTTTTCTTTCTTCATTTTTCTGTTTTTTTCTTTCTTTTTCTTCTTTTTCTACTTTTTATGTATTTCCATAAGTTTTCTTTCCTACTACATACTATAGTACACTATACACATGGCTTCCTTACTGCGTTGCAACTATTGAGAGTTAGTAGGTCAATTGTCCCTATACAGTTTCATTCGACTACCATTCACCATTAATTTCATCTCTTCTCCTGTCAAGTCCTTTAGCTACACAGATTATCCATCTGTGACATACTTCACTTCATATGGTCGTAGCCAATGCATTCTAGACTTACCAGGATGTTGAAAAAATAATTTCATAGAGGAGAACTAGGTCTCCCTCCTTCAATCTCCTCTTCTTTATGTGTTTGTCATATCAGTCTTTGTCCCTTGCTTTCTACACCTCTTAGTGGAATCTTTACAGAATCTTGTCTTCTTCTAGTTCCATTACTTGACTTAACCTTTCTTGTACTGCTCCTCTTTCTTTAATATTTGTAATTGTTGCTATGCAAAGGTTGGGTACCAAAAATTCCAATGGCACCAATGCTTCTTCTCCATACACCAATATAAATGGTGTTTGTCCTATCAACTTCTTTCATGTGGTCCTGTATGCCCATAATACTTCTAATATTTTCAAATCCCAATCATCTTTGTTCACATTGTAGATATTTGTTAAGGAATTCTCCAAAATATTGTTGAAATCTTCTACTGTCCCATTTTCCTGAGGGTGATATGGTGTACTCTTCTGGTAATAGACTTAAAAATCCTTAGTCATAGCCTTGATGGTACTATTAATAAAATGGGTGCCTTGGTCACTCATCAAAATCCTGGGACATCCAAATCTTGTAATCACTTTCTTAAATAAGAAGTGTGTTGTTGTCTTTGCACTGCAATCCTTGACTGGTGCTTCTTCTTCCCATTTCTTTAAGTATTATGTCGCATTAATGATGTATCTAGATCATGACCTTGTTGTTGGTGGACTAATAGGTATGCCAAAGTTTATTTCCCACTTGACAAATACCTGAAGAGTTACTTGGGATCTTAGGGGAATCTCATCCCTTCTATTGGGTTTTTCAATTCTCTGATAAACATCGCAGT
Organism: Picea mariana; assembly: GCA_032191745.1. Taxonomy (NCBI): domain Eukaryota; kingdom Viridiplantae; phylum Streptophyta; class Pinopsida; order Pinales; family Pinaceae; genus Picea; species Picea mariana. The sequence goes on along the minus strand of JASDQU011100811.1, from coordinate 31,434 downwards.
TATGGAAATATTCTTTTGCATCTTTATGAATTGTTGGCCACCATAAGCCCACATGCAATACCTTCTATGTGGTATATTTTCTTGCATAGTGTCCTCCAGGTATACCTTCATGAGATTTTACTAGAACCATGGGTCGTTCATGTTCCAATACACATCTTCTCAAAATGTTATTTGCTCCCAGCTTGTATAACTGACTTGCAATTAGTTGATAGTATGCAGCTCTGACTACCCGATTTTTCTTATGTGCGGTACTGAACTCCTTTGGCGCAACCCCTGTACTCAAGAATTCAACGATATCATCATTTGTACAGAAAATAATTGTGCATCAGGGAAGTTGTCTTCTAAGTTAATAGATTCTTCTCCATTGATTATCCTTGACAAGTGATCTGATCCTGCATTCAACATCCCTGGTTTGACTATTACCTCAAAATCAAATTCCTAGAA
>JASDQU011100810.1:11043-30891 GCA_032191745.1 Picea mariana | reverse complement strand
GTATTTGATTGGTAGCCATAGTTTTATTTCATCCCGAGCATGGGTATGCCCTCCTCGGTGAGACAAATTTTTATATTTGCAGATGGCACCTACTGAACTCTGGTCTCTGGGCTCACTTACTTCGTACCTTGGTGAATATTTGTAATGTATTTCAGCCATTAGATGCTCTTCTAACCTCACACATTAGGGGTCATCTTTTATATCCCTAAATTGCACCAGACATGCATACCTGGCATCAGGCCATCCTACTTGCTATCTTTTCCAAGCCATCATTGAACAAATCTTCTAATAAACCATTATTTTGAAGATGTATGCGCCCTGCACCACTACTTCCCATGTACACACGCTAGATGCACCATTACAACCCACGTATACTCACAAAAATGCGCAAAAAATAAAAATTGCAAAGGGATACGGGTGTTTGGGACATTACTTAACTATTTGACCGCCCATATCCAGTCACCCAACCGTTACTATCTTTTTTGGCCTATAAAAGAAGGGGTTGGGGTCCCATTCCAAGAGAAGCACAAGAGAAAAGAAACTCTACCCATTTCATTATTCCCCCTTTGCCCCAATATTTTGTAGCCACATTGTGAGTTTGAGCCAGAATTCCCTTTTCCTCCATTGCAAACCCTTGCCATTTCCTTAGAGAGGACTGAAGAGGAGAAGGATACATGGAAGCAGTTGGTGCATGGTGAAGAGGAGCCCAAGACTGAGTTCAAGGAGCAGTTGTCGGTTTCATATTGTAAACAACTTTTGTGAGATTAATATAAATAAATACTTTTTCCGTCCCGCCAAATGATGTCTTCAATCTTTATGTTTTGTTTACATTTTTGTTATGATATATAACCCACTAATCCATATATAGAATGCATGATTGTAGTTTCTTGTTTGTCTTTTGGTGAATGCAGGTCAGGCTTGGGAGGATATTTGCAGTCGAGAAACAACCGAGTGCAAAGGGATCGACACCGGACACAGAGTTCAAGGTAGGACTACCAGATCCCTATACTTTTTTTTATATATGATGGTGGGGTCATGTCAGGATAGTTGTTAAAAGTAAGATACTTTAGACGATTAGCTCTGCCTGCACTTTAGAACCCTAATGTAGTCCGTAGGGGGGGATTTTCCACTATAGCAGTGCATCGATAAATTTATTTCAGACAAAAGAATTATTACACTATGGGACAACTCTTTTGTTTCTTTGTCACCTCAGGTCTTCCGCCAGATTTTAATATTGTCGGAGCCAACATTGATGTTCAAAGGACAAGATTCCAAACAGTTCCTAACAAAGAATAATAACGGGTTGGACCTCTTGCCCAATTTCTTGGAAGACCCGATGGTAGTTCCTGAAGATATCACAAGCTTCCAGGTTAGTTCATTTAGAAATTCATTCCATGAAATTGCTTGGTTTCTTACAAGAATAATGGGACAGGAGTCCACAACAACTATTTCCCAGATGGCTCTTTATATTTTGTATTTCACAGCCAAGGAAAAATCCATTTTTTATTGGGGCAAGCTAATTTCCCATGAAATATGTTCCCAATTGTCAAGCTTCAAAAGGGAGAATAAATTTTATATGTCATCCTACTTAGTTTTTGTGATAGCACATTGCTACCGGTTTCTAGAACTGTCTCTGTCCAAGAAGGTCAACTGGGAATTCGAGCTAGTAATGTTATGGTACCAGGCCTTGTGGAAGCACAAGGCCTCCCACTATTTTTATGAGTTTTTTAATGGCTTCCTGTTTGTTTTCAAAGTTTTTTTGTTAGGAGAAGATGATCCCCGCATATATGAACATGCAACCACTTTTTTGGACAGGAAGGGGACACTTGAAAATTTGGATAATTCCACTGTGATAAGGATTTTTGGCTCTAGGTAAAAACCTGCTCTCCTTCCATGTCACATTATGGACAAAATGTTTGTTACAGAAGTAGCAAGGAAATACAACTACTGGTTGCATCTATTCCAAGAGAAGAGAAAAAACCAGTTCATTCCTCTGCCTTGGAAAGTTGGGGACTTCGTGTTGAGGAATGTCAACAAAATTGATGAATTCGTAGCCCATTCTAGCAACTTGAACCTAAGATATGTTTAAATCCTAAGAGGGTTCGACCTCAATAAAAATTTTCTACAACATTTACAAACACTTGGCTTCAGCAATTGTTTTTTCAAAAAACACCTGACCGAAAAAAAATACACTGGCGGCAATACTCCTGCTTCTGATGTCAGCAACCTAGACACACTGCAAAGCACCACTAAATTATACAGGCAACAGGGAAAAGGCGTCGATGAGAAGAGTGTTCAATCGGCGAATAACACTCCCAAAAGTACGACATCCCGGAGCATCACTCCAATGAACCACCACAACTACAAAGAAACTTAGAGTTCTTCAAATGGAGGAGGAGATAACGACCCTCCTCACTCTAAAATTGATAGTTCTCACAAGCTTCCGGTAGACAAGAAGAGAAAAAAATTTTGGCACAGGTGGAAGAGCCCGAAATTCAGACTGAGAACATGGAACTTGAGCCTGATCTGGATAGCGTATTTCGCTACCTTGATCAACTCGGAGACGTGATCTAGCATAGTCGTCCAATGGACATATCTGATACTAAAATTTTTGACGAAGATGAATCCTTCGTGTTCCAGAGCATTGTTTTGGACAACCAGTCCAAAAAATTGATTATTGAAAAAAAATGTAAAAAATAAGAAAGGAAAATATCGTTCAAAGGTCAACCTTGCGAACATGTGGTCGTCCCAAATCTGTCAACTTCACATAGAGACCAGAGATGCACTTGATGATTCCATTGGAGGCATCAAGGCCGAGAATGCCAGAATGAAGGACCAGATCTAGGAATTGGAAGAGGCTTTGATTCCTATGCCATTGCTTGCCAATCCTTTGGAAATAACCATGCCTGCCACCCCTGCAGCCAAGTTAAAAGGATCCTCCGACATCCTCGCATCGTGTAGAGGATATGTGGAGAATTATATCAAGAAAATAATGGAACTGGTTACTGAGGCATGGGAAACATCACAAACGATGACTTCCCTTGGAATGAGGGCACATAATTTGCTCGAACATTTGCAGGCAAAGTTAAAAGATGAAGAACATTTCTATTTAAACACGGTCCTTCCTTTTGGCACCATTGTAAACAACATGACATAAACAAGAAGAAGACAACACGATCTCCCATCCAAAAACTAGATCAGTCAATTAAATGCATGCTAGAAAGAAAAAGTGAACCTGCATCTCATTGTTCAGTCATGTGAACAAGCCATATCAAAGAAATAAAAATTATTCACAAAGCTATCCAGAATAAACTTAGCCGGAAGGACCAATGACTTCCAAGACCCCAACTTAATATTCAACTCCTTTCCCTTAACTAGGAAAGACTTCGATAAACAAGTTGATAATTTTAAGGCGTTGTCTTTGGAAAAGTTTTACAGCAGCCTTGAATATGGTCAAGATGACGTCGACAACTAGCTAGTCGACTATTCAATACAAAATGAGGAAATTGATCAAGCTCTACGTAATCTTTCTATCGAATTTGGGGAATTAGAAAATGAAGTTTTCAACATAAAAAATATGGAATGAGATCAACATCACCCCAATGAGAAGCTACATTGAAGAATGGCTTGAAAGGGAATTGAAGCAGGCCACCGACGAAAGGAAACAGGCAGTTGCCACGATTCCAGCAGTCGTCGACGACATCAATGAAAAGGAATAAACAATAAAATAGAAAAAGGGGCCATATGTACCATCACTATAAGTCTACTGATTGCATCCTGCTTTGTTTATCAACCCATTTATTCCACTTTTTTAAATAGAAATGTCTAGCCAAAGACTGATACCTTTTGAATTTACTATTTTCAGGTATTACACTCTATCGTTGCCCACTTCTTCTTTCTACAGTCATGTTTCTTGTACATATTTCTCTTATGGTCCGCGGGAGCCCCAATCCCAGTCTATATGAAAAATGCATTGAAATTTCCAGGAATATGTAACAAACTTTTATTTTTTGATATATTTCAAATAAAATTGTTTTTTATCTCCTTTTATATTTATGTCCTCATACATTTTTATCTTCCACTAGTTTATATGACAAATGCATTTATATTTCCAGGAACATGTAACTTTTTTAATATATTTAAAATTAAACTATTTTTTTATCTCCTTTTATATTTATCTTGTCATAATTTTTTATCTTCCACTATGCAGAAATTGTATTTTGTTATATACTTTCAAAAAATAAATGGGGCTCTAGAGGCCACGTGTCATTTATTGCATGGATACCACCCATGCTTCATGTTGTTTGCCACATCTCCACTGCAGTTTTCATCTACCTCCACTACCTTTTCCTATCCCAATTCAACCCGGAACGGACTACACTACCACGTAGCCTTGTTTATTTAATCTCAACTATTGAAATAAAATATGCAATTTTTTGAATTTCTTAACAGATTTTGACCAAAACTGGTTGGAAAAAGTGCACAGAGGACATTTAGACTAGGTCATTTAAATATAGGTTTTTTTTCTCATAACTTAAATACTTCATAAAAAAAAATTCTCCAATACAAAATTAACTAAAGTTTTTTTTTTCATAACTCAAATACTTCATAAAAATCTTCTCCATCAATCCAAAATTAACTAAATTTTTTTTTTCTCATAACTCAAATACTTCATAAAAATATTCTCCATCAATCCAAAATTAACTAAAATTTTCTTTTAATAACACACACATATGGTAAGTAAGAAATAACTATATTAATATTGACAAAATATACATATATGTTTATGGTGGTTCAAATACCAAGAGATGCCAAGTTTGTGAGCCTACCCTAGTGGGGAAACCAGGCCAAAATTTGAAAATAATTAGTCCGAGAAACTTATACCTAATTAACCAGTTTGACTGCGTTAGCTTGGTTTTTTTGGTTGATTTTGTCTTGGCCCCATATCCAAGAAGCCATTTGTAGATAAAAAAAAAAATTCACTAGCAATAAACATTGCATAACTGCAGAGCTTGAATATAAATGGGTTGTCTTCAACTTTGATGAACTGAAGGGCATGCATCATCTCCATGACGTGATGCGTGAGTCTATGAGGTTGTGTCATTTTGTTCCTGATGATGCTATTAACCCCCCATGCTTAGGGGTAACTAGAGGAGATCATGTCTCATGGCCCGCAAGGGGGATAATGATCGACCATGATGATGATCAACATGTCCATAGATAGCATCCCAACAACCCCCATCAAATTGCCTCTTTTTCTTCAAATCAAATAAACTCATCACATCTTGTCAACTCAGTATATGGGAGATGGTAATCTGGTGTCACCATGAGGTATGCTAGTCCTTTTATCAAAAATGTTGTGCTTAATTTACTAGGCATGTGAATGAGGATCATTGTTTGAAGTTGGATAATGGATCACTAGCTCAATAAGCTATATTTATTTCCTTGTTTCACATTGGTGGCCAATATCTATTCCCTAGTCCCGCGTTGTTACTGCCCATGTAAAAAGGGTACTACTGGGGGGCCTCACAAGGGTAACATTTTGTTCCTCGCCACACTTAACACTTTCCATCCTAGAGTAAAAACCCAGAGGTCGATTGCAACTGTCGCTAGAAGAATAAAAGAATGATGTGAAAGAAAGAAAGGAATGACAACATGGTACTCTCAAAATCCAATCCAAACTTGAGATCTACGCTTTCTATGTTTTCCCTGGTGCCAGGTAGTGATGTTATAGCTTGAACCCTTATAAAAGGGGAATTGCAAATATGATAAGAGGATAAATAAAAAGGAATATTAAGTGGTTTGGAAAAACATAGTGCTTAGAAAGTGGTAAATCAATAGCAAGCACACCCTCCGCAAAGGTTCTCATTGAAATGGATTCAATGACACCATAAGCCATGAAGTAAGCCCAACATGTACCACTATCACACTTACTCTTGAAGGGTTTTTTTATTTCACCATTTCGTTCAGGACATATCCCTATACCTGGGTCTTTTCCTTCATTGTTTTGGTTGGCACACCCAATATGTTAGATGAAGGTCCTCCCATATTCAAACTTGCCAACTTACATAAAGTCATAAGCTAGTGTGAGATTTGAAGGGGATATTGATGTGAATTGTTCATGTGGTTTATATCTTAAGTGACAACTTACTTTACATGATTCAAGGACTGGTATATCTTATGGACATTGGCTTTACTTGATTTCATATTTTGTTTTGATCTCGATGCCCCTGACATGGTTCTTTGAAGGACACCCTAGGCTTTCACGCAAGACGTTGTGCCTTTATTATAGGATATGGCATGTGTGATGTAGAGCAATGAGTTACCCAGTGATTTGGCACATTCAACCAGTGACTCTCACATCTTCAAAACCTTGGACGATGCAGAGATGGGCTTGATTTTGACATGATTGGTCATGGTGGCACATAGATGGGATGGAATCCCACATGTTGGGCAATGTACCCTAGGGATTATTACTCATTGGATGGAGGACGTTACACCAGTGGACATTTGGATTCCTTGTAGAGTGAGATACACTCATATCCACCTTGGAGGATGTGCTCTACACCATGGATAATGGCCCTCCTTTGATGATGATGTCATACTTTAGGATTGACGATGATGGGGCTTGATGATCACTTGGGGTACCATTGATGATGTGACATAACCATAGATGAGGATATGCACCTCCTACCATGATTGCACCATGAGATGATGACATGTGGCCTTGGAAGTCCTTCACACACCATCTTGGAGCATGATGTCACCACACATGTGACCTAGGAGGGGATTCATTGTATTATTTTGACATGATTTATCATTTGTAGAGGCAAATTTTGAGGGGTCATCCCCACTTGTAAACATGACTTTTGGCTCTTAGAAAAAAAAGAGCACTAGGGTTTCCTTATAAATAAGGATAGCCTATATTTAATTTTTCATCATCACTTCCTCACACAATTGTGGAGGGGAAACTCTAGAAAATTTTGCTATTTCTCTCTTTTGTCTCTTGGATCTCTTGCAATACTGTTGGAGGAGGATCTTTGTGGATTTTTTTTCTTTCTTGGATGGTATATTGTTGCAACTAGGGCTTTTGTTTTCCAAACAAATTTGATAAGTAAGTAATTGCTGCAAATTTATGTCATGGATAATGTTTTAAGGTGATAATTGCTATCTTGTTGCATGTTACTTTTCCTTGGTGAAACCCTAGGGAGGAGACATAAGTATTTCTCTCCTTCATATTATTTGTTTGTCCAAGTTTTTTGAAAGCATTCTCTTTCTAGGATTCAAGGACCAAAGCTTTGAGAGGCTTTGCACATTATGGTTTTGATCCTAGTCTTTGATCCTTGACCTAGGTCATCTAGAAGAGAGAAAACAACACCTAGGACCCAAGAGGATTTGCACCCTAGGGATCATTTTCTTAAAGGTTTAGCCTTAAGGCCTAAGAGGTTTTTCACCTTAGGGTTTAAGCCTCATTCTTCTTTATCATCTAGTTCAATCTTCAAGGTGTTGCATGATTGACTTCATAAGCCTTAAAAGACCATGAAACTAGTCTAAATCCCTTCTTGTGGTGAAATTTGCACTTAGAATTAGCATTCTCTCTCTCAAAGAAATTTGACTAACTTTTCTAACTCCAAATTTAGCAAACTAATGATATGTATTGTTGTTGTTATAAAAAAATTCTACAACGACTAGGATTTACTTTAATTTGTTGCATATATGCTTGGAAAAGTGGCTTAAGATACTCAGAAATTAGATCTAGCAATTGGGTGTTGCTACATACGTTAAAGGCTTAATCTATATGCTCAATTGCTATATTTTTGGGTGCTTTTTCTTATTGTTATTGCAAAATATTAACTGTTGTACATTGTCTTACTATTGTAATTTTCAACAACCATTGGATTTATTGCTTATACAATGTCTAAGAGGTCATTTGTGAGCTATATAACTTGGTAATTTGTCTATTTTATGCTTCAAGTCATTTATTGTCTCGTATATGTGAATCAACTACCTTGTTACCTTTCTTACCTCTCCTAGAGTCACCTGGACCTAACCTTTAGGTGACCAATATAGGGACTTATAGGCTTGACTAATATTTCTATTTGATCCCTTGAGGCCACCAAGGAAGCCTCCCTTGTGTTGGATATTCTTCCATAACTAAAACAAGGGAATTATCTACTTAGGTGATAGTGGTAGAAACTTCCAATTGTTACACAATATTGGGATCTTATGGAGGGATTTGCACAAGTGCAACTTCTTTGATAAAATTTTGGTACCATTTTCGAGGAGGATTAAGTATTTCTCCCTATGACATCCTTTTGGTAAGATTATCTCAAATCCCTTATCTTTAAATCTTACCCGGTGATTCCATTGAGGGTATAATCCCTTGTTATCTTTGATGATCCAAAGGAGATCATCTGGCAACTCCACTAACATATTTTGAGGTGTCATCATGCTCTCAGTTTTTTATAATATTGCATATTCTTAAGTGATGGAATCAAAACACACTAAGATTATCATGAATTCTATCCTTCTATTGATTTGAAAGTATTCTTGGATATCCAAATAAATTTGATCTAATGTGGACAATAAATTTTCTAGAGTTTAATAATGATCCATCTTCAGGAATTTCTCATGTTGTAGATTTATTGAAGTACATACAAGAAGTAGAAGAAAAACATGAGGATATACAAATAAAAGTGTTTATATATTCCTTGTCATTAAGATTACAATATCAAATCAAGGTTTGCTGCAAACCAAAGGGCATATATTCCTTCATAGACCTCGTTGGAAAATTTCTTGAGCAACATCCTACCTTTTCAGACATATGAAAGCATCCTTCAAGAGATCACAACATCCATTAAAAGGGAAGGATTCTTCCATGACCTTCATTCATAAGAACTTAGGGAAGTACACGATGCTCAAGAAGAAGGTTTTATTGAAAATGTTCATCCACATGAAGAGAAAACATCGGTATTTATTCAACCGATTGAACAAAATGAAGAAATCTATGAAGGAAGAGAACAATTTGAAGAATCCTCTCAACGATTGAAGGAAAGTATTAGAGAAACCAAGGAGTCTTGTAAGAAACTGGTTGATTTCTACACCTATGTACATTCCTTGGTTGACCTTTATGCAATGAGATAGAAGAGGTATGAATTCATGGTGAAAATCTATGAGAAAAATCCCACTAACAATCTAGAACACGAACTCATTATATCATGTTGCAGAGTAAGAAAATTGTATGTTGTCATATGAGAAAGATATGATAAACCTCGGGTTTTATCCAAGATATTGGATTTTGATATAAATAGAGGAGAATGGGATGATTTAGAAAAAGAAATAGACCTTGAAAAAGTTCACCCTGCAGACGATCAAATGAACAATGAAGAATTTATTGACGAAGAGCCTCCATATCTTGAGCATGCCTTGGATAAGAGTCTTGAAGATAACACACCTCCAAGGAAAGAACCTAAGGAAGAGATTTGTGAGGATGATTACTAGATACATGAAGTGGAACATGAGCTTCCTTCTGAACCTGTTGAAGGTCACTTTGATGAAGCATGGCATGTTGAAGACCCAAACCACAAAGAGGCCCCTCATGAAGACAAGATGTTGGTATTTGCTCCTCTATATAATGAAGATGAAACTGTCATCCAAGTTTCCATTCCTCTTGCACACAAAGAAGAGAATGTGGTAAGTTATAATCCATTCCAAGTTTTTGACATTGCTTCATTTTATGATTTGGAATGTAAAGAGGTTCTAGAGGGATCCTTCGATGAATTAGACCTTCATGCTATAATAAAGGTGATGGTGCAATTGAAAAAATTGATGATTTTATACATGTTGGGAGATGTAAATGGGACATAAGTTGTTTTATTTTTGATGGAGATCCCATTTATGACATTGAAGGTTGTTTTCAAATAAATAATATAGAATTGTTGCCTCTAGAACAACCATATGTGATTGCTAATGATCTAGATGTATGGAAACATGAAGATGATGTGATCACATATTTGTTCCAACCACCCAGGGATGACTTATTGAAACACTGTCATGATGGTTTCCAATCACATCCTTAAAGGTTTGATACATATTCTTTAGAGAAATTGGATTTATTCTATGAAGAATATTTTCAACCACCTTTATTCTCTAACTTTGATGAAGCCATGATTTTCCTAGAACAATATTTTCCAACCTTTTCCTTTTCATTTTGTTATTCCGCTGGAGATACGACTGTGGGTTTTCCTCTTGATGGTGATTTACCCATGAGGAAAAAAAAAATCAACCTATGTTTTGTCACAAGGCTTTCCAGTTTCACATAGAAAACCACAAGCCTTGCGTTGTGAGCAATTTTTTTTTTTAATATCTTTAGCCATGTCCAGGTCTTCATCCACCCCATCTATTTATTATCAAGAATCATTAAGATTTATTTTCATTCCATCCTAAGCCTTTGGGAGTGATGAGATCCAGGAGAGTCAACCTTCAGAGTCTTTGGGTCATCCCTATGAGCCTTAATCTTATCACCACCCTATTCAAATATGGATTAAGCAATCATGTGGGAATGTACCTTGACATAATTTTGTTCCTCCCTACCACCCTCATTAGATTGATTCCTTTTTGGGCTCTATTTTAGTGATTATCCACACTTAAGATTATTTTGTGCTTGATATATTTATTCTTTGGATTTTTATTAAGCAAAAAGGTAGAATTTTTGGATTTGATAAAATGCTAGGATGGATTTACTGACTATATGATTATACCTAACATTTCAATTCACATGTAGCATTAGGATAGGAAGGTCATGTGCATTTTTCATTTCATTTGTATATATGTTTGCATCATTCATACATGTTAGTATAGCTTTGCACTGTCTTTCATATACATGTCATTTCATTCTCATTTTTCATATTATGCATCCATGTTAGGAAATTGCATTATTTTTTTATCATGTATAGATGTGGTGAATTTTCTTTCCAGCATGATTTTGATTTTGTACTAACCCTGGTGGATCACATCCATTGACCTTTACTATTGAAGTGTTAGTTTTGTTAGAAGTGGGTGTAGGATTGTTGTTCTTTGACAACCAGATATGTTGAGGCTCTCATCCACTCTATGGTGAGCACATGTCCCCATGTTGGAGCCATATGTTACCCCTCCATGCCTAGGAGTAACTAGAGAAGATCATGTCTCATGGCTCACGATGGAGACAATGATCCTGACCATGATGATGATAAACACGTCCACAGATAGAAACCTAGCATCCCCCTTCAGATTGTGTCTTTTTATTCAGATCAACCAAGCTCATCGCATCCAATCAACTCAATATATGGGAGATGGTAAGCTAGTGTCACCATGAGGTATATTAGTCCTTCTTTCATGTGAAGTGTTGTGCTTAATTTACTAGGCATGTGGATGAGGATCATTGGTTGAAATTGGATAATGGATCACTACCTCAATAAGTTATGTTTGTTTTCTTGTTTTACCTTAGTGGCCAACATATGTTCCCTAGTCCCGTGTTACCACTGCCCAGGGAAAAAGGGTACTACTAGGGGACCTTCACAAGGGTAGCGTTATTTTCCCTTTCATACTTACACTTTACATCCCAAAGCCTGTCGCAGTGTACTGAACTTCGGTAATGGGTCATGGTTCATCCTCTAATGAGAAGAGGGATTGAAGGCTCAGAGGTTGATTGTAGTTGCTTCTATCATAATAAGAGAATTGTGCTAAATAAATAAATGAATGAAAATAAAGGACTCTCAAAATATAGTCCAAACTTGAGCTCTACCCTTTTCGTGTTCACCCCAATCCCAAGCAGTGATGTTATAGCTTGAAACCTTATAAAAGGGGACTTGAAAAAATATGATAAGAGGACAAATAAAAAGGGATTAAGGGGTTTGAAAAAATGTAGCTCTTAGAAAGTGGTAACTCAAGAGATATCACACCCTGCACAAAGGAACTCATATAAATGGATTCAGTGACACCATAAGCCATGAATTAATCCCAACACATACCACTATCACACTTACTCTTGAATGATGTTTTTATTTCATTGTTTCCCTTGGGACATATCCATCTACATGGGTATTTTATTTTCACTATTTTGGCTCACACACCTAATAGGCTCATATGAAGGTCCTTCCATATTCAAATTTTCCAACTTACATAAAGTCATGAGCTAGTGTGAGATTTGAAGGGGATACTAATATGAATTGTTCATGTGGCTTATATCTTAAGTATCAACTTAATTTACATTATTCAAGGAATGGTATATCTCATGAACATTGTCTTTACTTGATTTCATATTTTTTATTATTTGGATGCCCCTGACATGGTTCTTTGAAGGATGCCCTAGGATTTCACCTAGGACATTGTACCTTTATTGCAAGATATAACACATGTGAGGAAGAGTAGTGAGTTACCCAATAAATTTTCACATTCAAATAGTATCTCTCACATCTTCAGGACCTTGGACGATGGACAAATGGGCTTGATTTTGACAGCTTTGTTCATGGTGGAACACATATGGGATGGAAGCCCACATACTAGGAAATGTACCCCAAGGATTGTTACTCATTGGATGGAGGAAATTGCACCCATGGATAATTGGAAGCCTTATAGAGTGAGATACACTCCTCTCCACCTTGGATGATGTTCTCTACACCTTAGACATTGGCCCTCCTTTGATTATGATGTCACACTTTAGGGTTTGATGATGATGGGGCTTGATGACCACTTAGGGTACCATTGATGATGTGACATGACCATAGATGAGGAGATGTACCTCCTACCATGATTGCACCATAAGATGATGACATGTGGCCTTGCAAGGAATTCACACACTCTCTTGGAGCATTATGTCACCATACGTTTGACCTAGGAGGGCATTTATTGTATTATTTTGACATGATTTATCGTTTGTAGAGGTAAAATTGAGGGGTTGGTCCCACTTGTAAACATGACTTTTGAATTTTGGAAAAAATGGGGATCTAGAGTTTCCTTATAAATAATAATATCATCCATTTCATTGTTCATCATCACCTCCTCACACGCTTTTGGAGGGGTAACCCTAGAAAATTTTGTTATTTCCCTCTTTTGTCTCTTAGATCTCATGCGCTACTCTTGGAGGAGGATCTTTGTGGATGCTTTTACTTTTTTGGATGGTATATTGCTGCAACTAGGGTTTTTATTTGCCTAGCAACTTGGATAAGTAAGTAATTGTTGTAATTTTATGTCATGGCCAATGTTTTAAGGTGATAATTGTTATCTTGTTCCGTGCTACTTTGTCTTGATGAAGTCCTAGGGAGGAGACATATGTGTTTCTCTCCTTCATGTGATTTGTTTGTTGAATTTTTGTGAAAGAATTATCTTGCTAGGATTCAAGGACCTAAGGCCCAATAGATTTTTCACTTAGGGTTTTGATCATATTCTTCGATTCTTGATCTAGGTCATATAGAAGAGAGAAAATGACACCTAGAGCCCAAGAGGATTTGCACCTTAGGGTCGTTTAAACCTCATTCTTCTTCATCATCTAGCTCAATCTTCAAGGTGTTGCATGCTTGACTCCATAAGTCCTAAAAGACAATGACACTATCTAAATCTCTTCTTATGGTGAAATTTTCACTTAGAATTAGCATTCTCTCTCTCAAAGCAATTTTACTAACTTATTTAACTCCAACTTTAGCAAACTAATGATATTTATTGCTTCTTTTATAAAAGTTTTCTACAACCACTAGGATTTACTTTAATTTATTGCATACATGTCTAGAAAAGTGGCTTAAGATACTCAGAAATTAGATCTAGCAATTGGATGTTGTTGCATACATTAAAGGCTTAATTTCTATGCTCAATTGCTATATTTCTTGGTACTTTTTCTTCTTGTTGTTGCAAAAGATTGACTGATGTTATGCATTGTCATATTGTTGTAATTTTCAACAACAATTGAATTTAGTGCTTATCTAGTGTCTAAGAGGTCATTTGTGAGCTATATAACTTGGTAATTTTCTATATTATGCTTCAAATTGTTTACTATCTCATACATGTGAATCGATTACCTTATTACCTTTCATACCTCTCCTAGACCTAGACCTAACTTTCAGGAGACCACGATAGGGGGATATAGCCTCGGTGAATGTTTCAATTAGATCCCTTGAGGTCACCAGGGAAGCCTCCATTGTGTTGGATCTTCTTCCATCAGTAAAATGAGGAAAGTATCTACTTAGGTGATAGTGGTAGAAACTTCCAATTGTTACACAAGATTGGGATCTTGTGAAGGGATTTGCAGAAGTACAAATCCTGTGATAACAAATATAAAGGTTGTTATGATAGATGATGCATTTCCAGACAATACTATTGTGCCCTGAGGTTGGTTTTGTGAGTTGTTGTGGTGTTAAGTCTAGTAGATATGTATGTCAAGTGAAGAACATGGAAGATGCATGTAAAGTGTTTGAAGAAATTATTAAACAAGATAGACTTGTTGGATGAGGAAGATCTGGTGGTGATGGTGGAAAGTCAAGCATGGAAGTAGAGTGATGATAGGGTCACTCAGATTTGAAGCAATTGTGTCTAGCGGTTGGTCCATAGAAAGGCAAGAGGCTTTTGAATACAAAGTTCGAGGTGGAGTTAACACTTTTTTTTTAATTATATCTAAATGGGAATACAATTTTAAGAACTGGTTATGCATGCGTACCCTAGTTTTGAAATGTCATCGATAAAGTATAGATGAAATAGGTGATAGGAGGATCATGTGGTATTCTTGGATACCTTGACTTTGAGGGAAGTTTGGTTGGTTTTTGGTACAAACCCCCCCTTTCTCCTTGGGGATGCACGACCTCCCAGTCAAGGATCTTCAATTCTCAGAGATGAATTAGCTCTCTGAAACCTTAATGGTATCGCTTGTAAATAAACACAAGACTTTTCTATCTTTCGATGCAAGTTTTGTAACACTCGTGATATCTTCTTCTCACTACTGAATGATCACGACTCGGGCACTAGCTCCTCCTCTGTTAACTCCTTCCCGCATGTGACCTCGGACTATGTCCACACACGATTTCAAGTGCGATCGAAAGTGGTTTGGGATCAACCCACTTTTCTCCCCACAATTCACTACAAATCGCCACGCTTCCTTTTTGCAATATCGTGGTTTCAATTACGACCCACTATCAAATTTTTAACATCCAAGTACTTCTCTTCCCCGCAATCCTTCGTGATTGTTGATCTCAAGATCTCAACGATGCTTCTAAACCTGATGGTTCAGATCTTCCCTTTTGCAATCTACGGATCAAAATTAACCCTTCTAAATCAACAGTTTTGATTTATTCCATGATTCGGGCTCCAGGAGTTTCAAATCTCAACTTCTACTTTATCCACAATGGCTATGTCCTGAAATAAAATATTTGTTGACATTTATCCTCCTCAAATCGATGGTTATAATTTACTTCTGACCTTCGAGGTTCGGATATTTCAATTCTCAACTTCCCAGAGTATTATTATCCGAAGTTCGTGATCTATTGCCACACATCCCTCTGGATCTGATGGCCAAGATTTACTTTGAGCCTTCGGGTTTCGACAGTCTCAATTCTCAATTGAAACCCAATTGTAATTTATCAAGAGCTTGTGATATGTTCATGCGTATCCCTCCTTGAATCAACGGTCCTTGTTTCCTTCGGGGCTTTGATGATCTCTACTCCTTGGTGTACACAGAGTTTAAAGCTCGTGCACGTTTCCTAGATCCAACGGTCTGAAATGATTCATTCCTCTTGGATAGATCTTAACCCTTTATCTTGTCAAACTTCCACAAATTCTCCTTCTAAAGGATTTCTTTGACACTTAGTCAATTTTTGGTCTTGTTCACTCCTTGCGACTGACCTCTATACTTTCTTATTAGAAAAACCTGAGTTATTTCTCCAAGTCAAAGACTTCACATACACACTCCTTGCGTTTAATATGCACACTCTGCATACAAACGCTATCTCTCATGAGCTTTGAGTCGAAAAAGACTCTCTCACATGCACTCCTTGTGTTCGGTATGCACTCCTTGCATGAATTAAAGAAGAGAAACACTTGAAAATTATTCAATTCTTCATAAATTCATTCCTTCATCATGAACATCATACATCCACAAAACACATAACAACAGTAAAACTGTAAAAAAATATCAACACTGTACAATTGGATAAATTCTCCTCTATTCTATTCATTCCAAAAACATGGTTACAACTTCTGTCTCTTACAAACACTACCATGAAAACTTGTCTAAGGACCCAGAGCCTTCTTTGCTCTTCTCCCCCCTATCTAAAATCTATCACCTTCTACTCTAGCGGTTACCTACTCATCTTAATTAATGAAACCTAATGACTAATACGGGCTAATATCCTACACCTGTAATATATTACAATTGTGTAAGGATTTACAATGATCCTTCGGTTCAAAATGGTGGCCTGAATTTACATACATCTAATTAATTAACGAGAGATTTAAAAAATCTCCACACCACTACCAAGCTGGTTAAGAGTCGGTTTGGATCTTTCAATGCGTTGATGTATCGACTTTGCTTCCGCGTCCGCTTTTCTTTGATTTGATAGTGATGCTCTTGCATCATACTCCTCTGGCCAAAATATTCATGGACTCCTGTCCATGATCTCTCGCACTGTATTTCCATGCTTCAAAATATCAGGTTCAGTTACCCAACTTGAATCTTCCACAGGGTGATCCTTCCACTTCACTAAATATTCAGGATATATCTTTCTTTTGGTTTTCTTTCCAACTCTCTGTTCTAAAAAAATTTCCATCTGAGGTTTTTCTACTGTAGGCATATGTTCTTCCCATTGAATCTCTTCTTGATCATCCAATTCTCTGGTGTCATCTCTATTATAAGGATACAAATCTACAACGTTGAATATCGTTGATATCCCAACATTGTCTGACAACTCGATCTCATAAGCATTTGCTGCAAATTTTCTAAAGATCTTGCATGGTCCTATCTTCTTCATCTTCAACTTATTATATGTTCCTCTTGGAAACCTCTCCTTTCTCAAATGAGATAAAACTTCATATCCCACTTCAAATTGAACTTCCCTTCTTTTCTGATCAACTATGTCCTTATACTTCTGATTACTATCCTGTATCTGTTTCTTAACTTGATCATGAATTCTTTGCATTTCTGTAGAAAAATCTTCTGCTCCAGCGCTCCAGAATTCACCTTGTTTCAACTCTCTCAATTCTGCAATCCTTCTTGGTTGTCTTCTATATACTATCTCAAATGGACTTTTTCCAGTGCTTCTATTAACTGAATTGTTAAATGAAAATTCTTCCTGTGCCAGAATCTGATCCCACTGACGACCTTGTTCACTGAATAAACTCCTTAACAAATTTCCCATACTCTTGTTCACCACTTCTTTCTTTCCATCTGTCTGAGGGTGATATGTTGAAATAAAAGATAAATTAGTTCCCAGCCTCTTCCATAGAGTCCTCCAAAGGTGTCCTACAAACTTAGTGTCCATGTCTGAGACAATACTTCTGGGTAATCCATGTAATCTCACAATTTCTCTGAAAAACACATTGGCTATGTGTGTAGCATAATTTTTCTTATGGCATGGTATGAAATGTGCCATTTTAGAAAACCTATCTACCACAACGAATATGGAATCACTTCCCTTCTGAGTTCTAGGTAATCCCAATACAGAATCCATACTAATTGTGCCCCAAGGCCTTTCTGGAATAGGCAATGGCTGAAACAAACTAGTATTTTGTCTTTTTCCTTTTGCATGTTGACAAATCTTACATCGGTCTAAAAATTTCTTCACATCTGCACTCATACTTGGCCAATAATGCAAACTTTTCTGTTGTGCAATTTTTTTTCCATGACCAAAATGTCCGGCTAAACCTCCACTATGTTTTTCTTTCAACAAATTATCTCTCATTGAGCATATTGGTATGTACAATTGGATTCCTTTAAACAAAAATCCACCCTGGATCAAATATTCTGCCCATGAGTTGCTATCCCTCAACAAATTATTTTCATATGCTTCGTAAGCCTCCTTAAAATCTGGATCTTCTTGATACATTTCCTTAAGGTGTTCAAACCCTAAGGTCTTCACTTGGAATTCCTGTACAACCAAATTAATCCTTCTCAAAGCATCTGCAACTTTATGAGAAATTCCATAAATATGTTTAATGACAAAAGTAAAATTCTGCATGAATTCTACCCACTTAGCATGCCTCTAGTTCAACTTCTCTTGCCTAGTAATAAATTGCAAAACTTGATTATCACTATACAGGACAAATTATTTTGGAATTAAATAATGCCTCCATTTCTTCAAAGCTTGAATCACTGCATAAAACTCCTTGTCATATGTAGAATATTTCTCCTTAGTGTCATTCAATTTTTCACTAAAATAAGCAACTGGCCTATTATCTTGACTCAAAACTGCTCCAATGGCTATCCCACTTGCATCACACCTCACTTGAAATGCTTTTCCAAAATCGGGTAAAACCAAAATTGATTGTTTTGTTATCTTCTTTTTCAACACTTTGAAGCTTTTCCCAGCCTCCTCTGTCCAATTAAAAGACTTGTGTTTCTTTTTCACAGTATCCATCATGGGTGCACATATACAACTAAAATTTCTGATAAAATTTCTATAAAAACTTGCTAACCCATGAAAACTTCTCACCTCAAATATGCTCCTTGGTGACGACCATTCTTTTATTTCTCTCACCTTCTCTGGATCCATCTTCAATTCATTTGAAGAGATCACAAAACCTGAATATATGAGTATGTCTTCATAAAAGAACTTTTCTTCAAGTTTATTAACAACTTTTCTTACTGCAATCTCCTCACCACTAATGTCAAGTGTTTTAATTGTTCTTCCTTTGTTTTGATGAAAACCAATATATCATCCAGATACACAATGATTAATTTACCTATGAATTCTTTCAGTACTTCATTCATCAACCTCATAAATTTGCTTGGAGCATTTGTCAATCCAAATGGCATGACTAGCCATTCAAACAAACCTCCATTTGCCTTGAATGTTGTCTTCCATTCCTCTCCCTCTATCAGTCGTATCTGATGATATCCACTCTTCAAGTATATTTTTGAAAAATAGCTTGCTCCACTCAAACAATCCATCAAATCATCCATACTGGGTAAAGGAAATCTATACCTGATGATAATCTTGTTGATGGCCCTGGAATCTATACACATTATCCATCCCCCATATTTCTTTGGACTCAATACAGTTGTTGTTGCACATGGGCTTAGACTTTCCCTGGCTAAACCTTTATCCAACAACTCCTGAACTTGATTCTTAACTTCTTCATTCTCTCGAGGTGTCATCCTATACGCTGCTTTATTTGGAAAAATAGCCCCTGGAATCACGTCAATATGGTAGCTAATACTCCTAATGGGTGGTAATGAGTGAGGAAACTCATCCACTACTATGTCAGCAAAATTCTCTAACAATTCTTGAATTTTTCCAGGTAAATCATTCATAGAAGTATTGGTAAGGATAACTCTTGGCTTTCTTACTACAATAAATTGCATTTCTTGATCTTTCTTGATCTCTTTCAAGAGTTCCTTCCCACTGATGAGAAGTGTTCTTGTGTTGGCTTCTTCCTTTTATTTCTTCTCTTCTATTGGCAGTAACATGTGGGTTCTGCCATTTATTTCTAGAGTATAATTATTCTTCCTCACATCATGAATGACATTCCTATCAAACTGCCATGGTCTCCCCAACAAAATATGACAAACATCCAGGGGAATTACATCACATGGAATCTCATCTTTATAGCCTCCTATTTTAAATTCAACTTTGCATTGTTGACTTACCATTACTTGATGTCCTTTATGCA
>JASDQU011100809.1:11742-23543 GCA_032191745.1 Picea mariana | reverse complement strand
GAAATGACTCTAAGACTATCTTGAAATTCTCTTGCCTACCTCTTCTTATCTATATACAGGATCTCTTATCTTATAGGTGGGGCCATCTTCTAACTGTCTCATCAGACCAAGCTGTGAAATTTCATCTTTACACTTGACATGCTGTAAATCTTTGGATATTGGGGGATACTAACTAGTTTCCTATACTTTTGATTGTGAGGTGTCACAATACTTAAGTGTGGGGGAGGGGCTCATGAGCTGACAAATGATTATTGCGTGGAGAAATGAGTCTTTGCAAGAATTTTTGTATTATTACTATAATACAGGTTATTACATTGATAAGTCATGTTATTTTTAAAATGCTTCACTCCTGTGTGCTATACATTACTAAAATCATGCTTAACAAACCATTCTTTATCAGTTTATCATTCATTACAACCCATTCATTATAGATTTTGACATTTTCTATAAACCATTCATTATAGGTTTTGACATTATATGTCATATGCAAGAAGAATGAGTAAGCATGGAGCACTCTGCCTCTGCTCACTAACCACTATGGATGTCAAAAACACTTCAAAATTTCAGGCTATCCTTTACAAGAGGAGAAAATGCACTTAATACAGGGGTACTGGATGAGGTGCCGGATGAAATGCTGTTTGAAGTGTCGTTTGAAGTGCCATTGCATTGCATACCAGTAACCATTCTAGATTCCAGGTAACTAGAATTCAATTATATTTAATTACCTTGGTTGCAGGCATTGATTAACATATGCCTCATATGGTTATGATAAAATGTCCAAGTCAAAAGACTTGGACATTGATTTAAGTACGTACCACTCCATTACTCCCAAGCTTGCCATCAAATTCGAATCTCCCACACATGGCAGCTTGCGCGCACATGTGGGCAACGTACTCCACCACAAGAGCATCCAAAATCGAGCTGGGCACTCTATTGTTTCATTTTCCCTTGCCATTTTCTCTGCCCTACATTAAGGAATCATGCCCAATCTATGCCAAATTCACCTTCTGTTCTAATCACACTCAGACTATGTTAAACCCGTGCCATTTCTTGGCCTGTTCGCACCCTTTCTTGGTAAAATTCACCCTTTGTTCCAATTGCACTCAGACCGTGCCCAATTTGTGTCTCTGCGTGGCTCGATTTATCCCTTTCCTAGTGAATTCAAACTCTATCACAATGCCCAAGTGATACAAACCATCTTCCTATGCAGACTTTTTTGCCATTCCAGAATTCACACAGTGCAGGGAATTGTTCTTGTGTGCTGGTTGGAGGCCATTTCTATTGATTTTTCAAGGCCATGATGAATGTCTTTCTATGAAATTTGCAGTTGTTTTTGATGGAAAGATAGCACATGTAGGGTCTCTCAACTTTGCAGTCACAGAAGAGTCAATTGCTGCTGCAACACAAATTCCAAGAATGGGAGATAGGTGGTTCAAGAATCATCAATTGTCATGCTCAAGTTACAACAGGGTGTTTAAGCTCGAATTTGAGAGAATTTCAGGAGAGAAAGGGTATGCTAAGGAGTGGATAAAGCTAGAATTGGTCAATCCCCTCATCGTTATCACAAGTTTAATCACATGTGAAGGTAGATACTCCACCTTCAAGGCTTGTCATTTTAGATTGCTGGCTCATTTTCTGTTCAATAAACCTTTGAACTTTCCCTTTTATTTTCTCAAAATCTTGGAGAAAATGTTCTCTCAAGTGAGGAAAAATGTGACCAACCCCCACAATAGTATCTTCCACCATGGTTTGATCAAACTCCTCGTTCTTACCGAACTAGAGAAACAGGGGCAAAGTTGGGATTCCTTTATCTAGCAATTTGCAAATCCTCACTTGACAGTTAAGACTGGCAGGAAGCCACTTAGCCTAAAAACTATCTCTCCATCCAAGCCTCACTCTCCAAAAACTCCAAACTCGCTTGCAAAAACTCCCTCTTTACTGGAACAATACCAAAAGCTTGTTGATATTCCTACTTATTCATCAGGGAAAAAGACCAAGAACAAAGACCAAATAAAGCCTATTGTTGACCCCCCAATGCCTTCATTTTCTCTTGATCCTACACCTAAGAAACCCCACGAAGTAATGCAACAAGACTTTCCCATCATTCCCACAAACAAGAGATGAGCCAATCGATTTGGTAAGGGACCCTTTCGGAAGAGTACCCGGAACATAAGAACCAAGCCTTATGCAAATCCTCCACCTACTTCGTGTAATACCCCAAGGACGTGCCCCGATTATATTATGAATTGTAATTTTGTTTTATAGGCTAGTGAGCCAAGTTTATATAAGCTAGTGGGCTTATGTGTTATTAGGTCGGAGAGCCTAAGTGTTAAGTCCAGGAGCCTACTTTTGTATATGTAATAATGCAGAACATTAATAAAAAAAAGATAAACACCGTTGCGTGCAGACCGACCATGATGAATGAGTGATGGGGGACTAAGATTCCACAGAATGGGTAAGGGATTGGGGGATGGAAGGTTGGAAAGAGAGGCAAGTGTTGAGCCTAGGGGCTTAAGTCCTTGGGAATAATATTTTAATATTATTCCAAAATCCATGTGAAATATATGTTTTGTCCTAAGTTCCTAGAGAGGAACGCATGGTGATGGAGTGCATGCAACTTCATGGGTGACATGTATCGACCCAGGCACATGCAGTTAAAAACTGTAGAAGTCAACCTTGGAGGGGGTTGGTCATTTTGTCATCCTCCACTGAGTTCACGGTGATGCCGGTCTGAACTGGTTTTGCCTCTGTGTCTACATTTGCTTACCTGCGCACTGTGAAGGAAACCCTCACGGGAAAATTATTTGCTCTTGCATTTTCCCATTTTCCATCCTCCGTCTGAACTCGCGGGTGTCTATGAACGACCTCTGTTTTGGTGTTTGTTCTAGGGAATCCTTACCTAAACTGTTAAGTCTCTACGTGGGATCTGTGTACACCCTCACGCATCCCCGAAACCTGAGCCGTGAGTCTGTCCTGTATTTTTGGTTGGGGAAAACCGAATGTCCCGTAATTACTGAGACTTGTTATGCTATAACATCTGTCTGTCACCAGTTTTGGGAAGCCCGTGTCTGTGTTTCCAGTGGACTGTTGTGGTCACACAGTGCTTTACTACGTGTGGCTTGCAGACCATTGTATGTTTGTGTGGAGCCTCATGGTTTCCTGACTATGTTGGAAATCGAGTTGAAGGAAACGGGTTGTCTGGCTTGTGTGTAACACTCTCTCCAGGTGAGGGAGGTGGTTGCGGTTGAAGAGGCAGTCTGTCAGGCATGTGAGAAGCTATTTCCAGGTGAAGGAGTTTGCTGGGAAGTGGTATTCTTCCAAAGAGAGTCCAACACCAACTACAGAGCTCTAAGACTTCCTAATACGGCATGTTGCCGAGACCTAGAGAGGGAGGTGGAGCACTGATGGATTGTGATTGTGAAGGTGTATACTCCCGGGCGGAATATGCATGTGGGGAATGAGAGTCCATGAGTAATGGGTGTAAGAAGGCATCCTAGGAAGAATCCTTCCAGTTATTCTGTGCAGATTTCCTTGTAACCTCAACCTAGACTAGGATTCCTTGGCTTGGGTGGAGCTTAGTCCCAGCTCGGGGGTGACCCACTGCTGAGCATGATGAGCAACGTGGTCTAAGGCTAGGAGGTTCGTGGAAGGCCTGCATGTATTTGGTGGAATTACCACGGTTTCAAAGATAAGTATCAACTTATGCTTAATATTATGTTTTGCATGCCTGTGATGCTTATATGTATCATGTATTTTATTGTGCATATGAATTATTGTTAATGCCAGGGATTATTTATGTTAGCAGTAATCTTGTACTTACTCTGAGTTAAATGTGTTTAATTTGATTTAAATGCATGTTATTAATTAAGTATGAGAATGATGTTGTTCTGCATAGTAGCATTTGCCCGACCAGTGGGATGACGGTCCGGGGGACGTTACACTTCGGATCTGATCCAAGTGTCCTCCGACCTTGAGAGCCCTCATAAGAAGCTTAGGGAAGTCTCTGTAGATGGATTAGAGCCACTAAGGAAAACAAAATCAGAACCTACCTCACCTTTCCAATCTCCCATCACACCTACTTCACCTATGCCCACTCTTGATCCTAAAATTGATAAATTGTCCCCATCTCTCAAAGGGACGAAGCCTTCCTTGGAGATCACTAATTCTACCCCAACTATAGCGGAGATACAAAGGGAAAATCACCAGCTTCTCTAACAATTGGAAGAGAGGAAGACAATGGATGCACACCTTCATCATGAAAATGCAGTCCTTCAGGAAAAAGTTAACTCCCTTCAACGGTTGGTCGATGGGATGACCCAATCTAACCACAGCTTAAGAGCACAATTAAAGCAACACAAGAGGCACAAGGCTAAGCCTACACAACAATAAGGAGAGGCTTCTAAAGCTGATCCTCCTCAACAAGCCTAAGTTCCGAGGGGTGACTTATTTTTGTTTGCAATGGGACCTGCAAAATTGTAAGTGTGGGGGTATGTTGGGCTCGAGATATGATCATCTTCATGATGTTATTATACACTTTTTTCCATATGTATATATGCGTTTTTATCTTTCAAAGGAGATTTTTGAAGAATTTTATAGTAAAATGATATAATCGGCATGAGGGAAAAATGCACCATGTTTCTTGGTCCGACACTTGATCTGGCACTTGATCTAGCACTCGTTTCGATACTTGATCCGACACTTGTTTCGACACCCAATATTGCACAAAAACGCAAGGCAAGTTGGCGGTTATGGTATTAGTGGCCAGTGGTGGACAAATCGGGCACATGGGTTTTGTTTGTCATCGCCCCCTCCAACTACTAAGCTCAAGACAACTCGATTTCAGTTGTCCAAAGAGGGCGATTATTGGTTTCCTTTGTTTTGACAATTAGAGCATCATTTATTGTAATTTGCCAAATTTAAAGGTGGTTCGACCCTCCTGTGGTTGACCACTTGGTTTGTAAATGTTATAAATACCACTGAGGTGGTCAGATGATTGTTAAGTATAAGAACCAAGTAGCATAAACATTATAATTTCCAGAAAAAACGATTTTTCTCTGTTTGAGTTTTTACATTGCCAGAATTATGCCAGAACTGTGTTTTTGGATTTTTATGGTGAATTCGGCCTGCTAAGCTTGTGGTGTACTTTTAGAGAGTGACCACGACTTGCTGGGGGGACCACCAGTAGTCTGGTAAATCTATTCATGTTCATTTATGCATTTCTTAATTTAATTGCTCTCTTTTTATTTTTTGTACATGCATGTTTTTATTATGCTAACTAGTTTGTTGTAGCTTAATTGTTTTAATTGTTTTGCAGTTTAGATGTTGATACAGATTAGCATGTGTTGATTTTATAGCTTAGAAAATGTCTTGCAAGACTCTATACTAACCCCAAGTCTTTATATTAACCTCATGTGCATGTAGATGTTAAACTATGCTTCGAGTTATGGTTTTGTAATCAAGTCAAAACAAAGTTTTTATTAGATTAGAACAGAGTTTTTTATTTGGGTTTTCTTTGACAAGGATTGATGGATAGATATAATTAATTCCATTTTTTTATTACAAGCTTGCTAATTTCAATTTCATATAGATCTCATTTAATTAATTGTTGGTTAATGTAGTTGTTAGTTTTCTTTTCAATATCATAGTTTAATTTCTGTTTTCAAGGACTTTCTTATTGTAGTTTGAACTTTGAATTATTGGAGTAGACATAGCATAGTTTTCTTTTACGCAATTTCCTTTCATAGATTAAAAATGAAATTAAATTTCTTAGTTAAATAATTATGATCTCATTATGTTGTTGATGGTTTAATATGCAGGGTATTTAACATTATTTTTTTCATGGCTAAGTTTTCATTGGATTGTTTAATCCACACCTTCCATTTTTCCATTGAGATTAGTGTTGAGTTTATACCGTTGGAATTGTCCTTTGTTATCAAGTGTCATCGAGATATCATTCGTCACCACTGAAGGCATTCACACAAACACCAACATTACATTTGAGTGTTTCATAGATTAAAGATAGTTTCTTTCTTTCGTAGATTAGAAGAGATAGTTTCTTGTTTTCATAAGTTTAGTTGTTAGTCTTTCTTGCTTTCAATAGACTAGTTTTCCCTTCATACATTGGATTGAGCATTTAAATTTCCTTTCACGCAAGAGAAATAGTTTTTCATTAGGAATTTAGTTCACTTGCCTCTTAGGCTAGGTAATTGTTCAATGAGAAGTCTTTGCTTACTTGTCCCTTTGCTTTAGTGGGATAGATAGTTGTCTTTGCTTACTTGTCTTTTTGTAATACCCCGACGTTCCCCAATTGTATTATGAATTGTAATTTTTTTTTATAGGCTGGTGAGCCAAGTTTATATAAGCTAGTGGGCTTGTGTGTTATTAGGCCAGAGAGCCTAAGTGTTAAGGCCGAGAGCCTACTTTTATATATGTAATCATGCAGAACATTAATAAAAAATATAAACACCGCTGCGTGCAGACCGACCACGATGAATGAGTGATGGGGGACTAAGCTTCCACAGAATGGGTAAGGGATTGAGGGCTGCAATGTTGGAAAGAGAGCCTAAGTGTTTAGCCTAAGGGCTAAAGTCCTTGGGAATAATATTTTAATATTATTCCAAAAGCCATGTGAAATATATGTTTTGTCCTAAGTTCCTGGAGAGGAACACATTCTAATGGAGTGCATGCAGCTTCATGGGTGACATGTGTCAACCTAGGCACATGTAGTTAAAAACTATAGAATTCAGCCATGGAGGGTGTTGGAGGCACCTTTGTTTTTTCTATCCCATCACAAATTTCATTCTTAATGCTTGAAATCGAAAGATGGTTTTCGTATTTTCCCTCTGTGGTTTCAAAATATCTGAATCTTTATCACGCGAGCAATGATGATTATTATACTCTCGAGGCGAGTCCTACCTTTCGTTAAAATGTTTCCTCTTTTGTTCTACCTCAGGATCTCGTAGGTCAGATACTATAAGTGATTTAGTTCACACGCCCCAAGCTACGAAACAACGAAATCATTTTAATTTTTCACTCAGGACAGTAACGAGGGTAAAGTTTTCCCTAACCCATGATTAAACATCGTCGGGGTTTCACACCTCGGCGTTCACCAAACCCAAAAATTTATTTTTGTAGCCCCGAGAGACGAGAACATGAAGTCCTTATTTTAGTAACCCGTGACAAGGTTAAAATTAAAATCTAAACCATGGTAACGTTTTGTCGGCAATTCACCACTCGACATTTTCTTTTTTAAAAGGTTATACTATCTAAACCTCGACTCGCGAGATCACGATAAGGGTGTGAACATAATTAATTAATCACTTAATCCAAGTTTATCTTCCCTTTTAATTAAGTCATGTTATCTCGATCTCACGGTTTCACAGCTCGGCATGCAAACCTCCCGGAAACTTATTTTCGAAGCTCTGAGTCGCGATATGGCGAATATGATAATTATGAAATTAATTGAGACCCAAATCATGATTACATTTTTATTAACCAAAATCAATCATCGCAGTCTTGGGTGTTAGAGATTCAAAGTGTTAAAGTAAAATCCCCGATATAATGAGTACTGAAATATTGATTAACGTTGGTAAAACTAGATTAATTAAGATAAATCAACACATATCCCGTGTTTCGGTGCTTGCACGATTCACGAGGTAGCCTTATTCTTTCCATATGCCAACTAACATTTTAAACCGTCAAAATTTATGACATTAATGAGGAAATAGGGCAAATCGATGAATATAAGATCGGATTTTTATGGCAAAATTTATTTCTAAATATGATTTGACAAACTTGTTCTGAAAGGTAGCGAGTTTTCAAATATATATAAGAGCTGTGGTTCATTATAACAAATGCATTTCATATTACGTAGAGCACATTATCTCTGAGCAAGCTGACTTCTATATGTATACGTATTTCTATCGCAGAAGAGCTAAAACGCAATCTCCAGCCATGGCTCCGCGAAAAGCATCCAAAGCCAGTGTTGAGGTTTCGGGACAAGGCTCAGACAATGTCGCTGATACTTCGCCTCAAAGTATCGACTCGGTCCCGAATTGGTCATTCGTTTCACATGTTCTGCAGGCCGAATTGGTGGATTATTCTGATGACTCCAGCGACAACGAAAAAGATGATATAACCACCAAGTACAAGATAGTCATCCAATCTAGAATGCACAAAGTAGTAGCCAGGCCATGATTGCTTCCATATTATGACATGGTCCGATGGGCATTAGACCATGTGGACATACCAACTAGAACCATCATGAATGAGCAGAAATTCACCATCGGGACTTTCAGGCCGGAACATCTGCAAGCCATGTATAAGCTACCCACAACGTCGGACTACACATATGGCGCCGAATTCTTGGATGAGTTCAAGTAGAAGGAATGCGTAAAGTATGATAAAACCATTTCCAGTTTAATAAAATATTGGGTTTCACACACCGCGAAGTTCAGGGCTGATAGCCACGACATATATTCAATCGCTTCCTTAGAACCGCAGTACAAATATGTAGCCATGATGACATGCAGGTTATACGGGAGAGAGGACACCTCACATTTTTTTCTTCCGTGGGTGCCTCTAATGTTTTGGGTCACCGAAGGTAGTTCCTTCGACTGGGCGAAAATGCTGTCCGATAGCTTGACCAGTCGGGTCACAAAGTATCGGGCGTAGAAAGAGAACAGGAAGGCATCTTCATTTTTCATGTCTGCATACATTATGGACGCAGTTTGTTTTTTGACACCATTTCCCTTAATGAGCTGGAGTTGGACTCTAGCAGAAGATGAGCCCATACACGTCTATCATTCAAAATTATGGGAAAATAAAGCGGCATATTTCATATACGAAATCTTCAACTGGGTGATGGTGCCTCTGCACGTCACTATTTTCGGTCACTTGCCACCCATGATATCAGACAGTATAGTGACAAATCTGAGCAGCATAGTAGACTGGTATGTAGAGGCCGAATTTTCATACCTTAGAGTTTTTGGGGATTCTATTCCCCCGCATGCATTGCCATTGTTCATTCCCGACAAGTTGGCGTCGTGAGGTTGCTAGACAAACAGTAATCGGTGGTATAATCAAGGAGCTTAATGGATATTCAAAGAAGGTATGGACACCTTTTCCTGTTCATTTAAATTCTTATTCTTTATTAGATTTTGGGCATGCCAAAGCTGAGGCAGCAGCCCTGGAAGACCTAAATTTGGTCTCCATTGAATACAAGAAGCACGATCTGCAAAGGGTCGTGAGAAATCATTTGGCCAGTTGCGGGCTCAAGAGATTTGAGCACGAGAATTCACCCTCGGATGAAATTTTCCGAGGTGCAAGGTCTTATACCAAGATTCTAGCTCGGATACAAACCTTGGCACCTGAAGAAAGAGTCGGTGTTCTGAAGTTCCAGGAGCATTGACACAATTGTCTTCCTGCAGTGTTGCGGGGTGAGAGTCCGAGTATAGTGGAGGCGAAACAAATAGATGCCGAAGGCTCTAAGGATGTGACTCCCGATCAAGAAAAACACCAGGATGAGGGAGAGCAAACTAAGAGTCCGAAAATAGAGATAAAGACTCCCGACCCACCAAAAAAGCAGAGTCCGGTTACTACTCTGGGAAAATCAACAAAGTAGATCGGAGAACCTATCACATCAGTTACTCCCTTGCAGTCGACTCAGGGAAATATTGAGGCAGGATGGATCTTCAATGAAGAGTTGAGGCCAATAAGGGTAGAAGAACTCCCTCCAAATGAGTTTTTCTTCGATAAGAAGAGAAAGGCAGTAGTAAAGAGGGAATTCTATCAGGAAGGAGAGTCAACTGCCAAGAAATATAAAGTTATAACTGATGGAAAAGACAAGAAGAATGAACAATTCACAACTGAAATAGCAAGGACATTAGGAGCATATGCCTCGGCGAATCAATTTTCAGTCGGGCTTTTGAAAAATCAGCTTAAAAGAAAAAATTTCCTCATCAAGACCCTTGAAGCCAGACTAGCCACAACAACAGAAACTGCCAAGGACCAGGCGAGCGTAGGAATAGAGCAGGCCAGGTTGGCCAATAAAAATGAGATAGAGATACTCAAGACTAAGCTCGAGCAAGCACAACTGGTGGTCTGAGATGGTCAGATGCAAGCGAGCCAACAAAGAGATTTGATCCAACAACTGCAAGATAGGGTGGAAATCGCTGAAAGAAAAGTTATAGATATCGGGATGTTTCAGTCCCAGGCGATGGAGATTCGGGGCAGAGTCTCTGCGACAATGGAATTTACTCGGCAAGGTAGGGGAGATTCGGGACAATTGCTTGCTGGTTAATCAAGTTTTGGAGAACTTATCTGCCAGAGAAAGGGAAGCTGGAGCAGCATGGGTCACCTTCCAAGAGGCTATGATAGCCACAAACAACAGGGTTTCGAGAAGTACTCCCAGGTTCACCATTTTGGAGCAAACCAGAGGAAACATTCTATTAAAAGAATGGGAGCACAACATCGCAGAAGGAAAGATGCAAGCCAAAAAGGTAATGAATTCCTTAGAAGAGGCCTTTAGTTCTATAGATGGCGATCTAATAGGCATTGATAGCGCAGGTAATGTCGAGGCGTTGATGCAAATGAATATGGAAAAAATCTCGCTTGATCTAAAGGAAAAAGAGGAAAGAGATTCGGCCGAGATCTCCCAAGTGACTATGGAGAACATAGTCCGAATAGACAAATGTATGATTAAACCAAGCGCACAATTATGCGCTATCGACATCATAGACGGACAGATGGAAGACAAGCTGCAGCAGTTAGCCCGAGAATGTTACTTTTTTGAAGCCAGCTGCCAAGCAGAACCGTCGAGGCTGATATCTGAGCTGGTTGAAAGATGTGTCACCTGTACTGAGCATGCACGAGGACAAACGTCTGGCACCAAGTGAAGACAGAGAAGAAGAAATGGAGCGATTTCTCTCCTCCCTATCATAACCAAAATTTTGTAACGATTGAGATTCTATCTTATTTGTAAAACTGTATAAATACACCACATAAAGAAAGGAAAGAGGTTGGACCTTTTTGTGTCGATTATAACCGAGTTTTATATTTTGAGAGTTAATACAAAGCAAATCTGAAGATTCTCAATTCCGTCAAGACTATGTTATGAGTTTGTTTTCTTGTATCTAATATTTCATTTCATTTCATATTCTTAACTGATGAATGCTTCGTTATAATTTAGTATGACCACTACTATAGCGAATGAGTTTTGGTTTTCTGTAATTGTTTACTATTTTTCCTCTGTACCAGCTATCGGCGGGTGTAAGACCAGTTAACACTTTCAGAATTCTATACATATTTTATGCTACATCGGGTTATTTCCTTACAATTTTCCTCTTATGTTTATACGTGAGATTCTCCCTTGATAGGAGCCTTACACCATAGATAGCTAAATGTTTTTCTCCCACCTCATACATTTTATTAAGATATAACTCAGTTACGGGAAAGAGACTTTGATTTGCACCCCGTTTTATTTCTGAAATCATAAACTCTCTTTTATACGACCAAATTGAGACAACACTTAATTTCTCTCTGAAGTTCCTCTTATTTTACTGTTCCTCCATGACTATCCCTGTACCAACACAACCCAATATCGAACCCGGATTATCAAATCAAATGCACATTGCCTTAAACCTTTTAGACACTATTCTTAAAATAGCCACTACCTGGGTTGAACTTGAACGTTCATGGGCAGCGATTGAACATGATATAACCATCCAGGAACAGTTGGAAGCTAGACAACACCAACGTAGAAATCTTCCTTTGTTTCCTTTGCCGAAGGTTGACGTTTCTCT
>JASDQU011100809.1:0-10588 GCA_032191745.1 Picea mariana | reverse complement strand
CGTGAGAAATCATTTGGCCAGTTGCGGGCTCAAGAGATTTGAGCACGAGAATTCACCCTCGGATGACATTTTCCGAGGCGCAAGGTCCTATGCCAATATCCTAGCTTGGATACAAACCTTGGCACCCAAGGAGAGAGCCGATGTTCTGAAGTTCCAAGAACATCGATGCAGTTGTCTTCCCGCAGTATTGCGGGGCGAGAGTCCAGCTATGACATAGATCAAACAAAAGGATGCTGAGGGTTCTAAGGATGCGAACCCCGATCAAGAAAAACACCAGGACAAGGGAGAGCAGACCAAGAGTCCGAAAGCAGAAATAAAAACTCTTGACCCTCCAAAGAAGCAGAGTCCGGTTACTACTCCGGGAAAATCAACAAAATAGGTCAGAGAACCTGTGACATCAGTTACTCCCTTGCAGTCGACTCAAGGAAATATTGACACAGGGTGGACCTTCAATGAAGAGTTGAGGCCTATAAGGGTAGAAGAGCTCCCTCCGAATGAGTTCTTCTTCGATAAGAAGATAAAAGAAGTGGTAAAGAGAGAATTTTACAAAGAAGGGGAGTCGACAGCCAAGAAATACAAAGTCATAACTGATGGGAAGGACAAGAAAAATGAAAAATTCGCGACTGAGATAGCAGAGACATTAGGAGCATATGCCTCGGTGAATCAATTTTCAGTCAGACTTTTAAAAAACTAGATGAAAAGAAAGAATCGCCTCATCAAGACCCTGGAAGCTAGACTAGCCACAGTAACGGAGACTGCCAAAGACCAGGCGAGTGTGGGTATAGAGCAAGTAAGATTGGCCGATAAAAATGAGATAGAGCTGCTCAAGTCTAAGATTGAACAAGCACAGCTAGTGGTTTGGGATGGTCAGATACAAGCGAGTCAACAAAAAGATTTGATCCAGCAGCTGCAGGCTAGGGTGGAAATCGCCGAAAGCAAGGTGATAGATATCGAGATGTTTCAGTCCCAGGCGATGGATATTCGGGGCAGAGTCTCTGCGGCTCAAGAAAAATTGTTTGACAAGGTAGGGGAGATTTGGGACAATATCTTGCTGGTTAATCGAGTTTTGGAGAACTTATCTTCGAGAGAAAGGGAAGCGGGAGCAGCACGGGTTGCCTTCCAAGAGGCTGTAATAGCCACAAACAACAGGGGTTCAGGAAGTACTCCCAGGTTCACCATTTTAGAAAAAACCAGAGGAAACATTCTATTAAAAGAATGGGAACACAACATCGTCGAAGGCAAGCAACAAGACAAAAAGATAACTAATTCCTTAGAAGAGGCTTTTAGTTCTATAGACGGCGATCTCCTAGACATTGAGAGTGGAGGTAATGTCAAGGCATTGATGCAAATGGATATGGAAAAAATCTCGCTTGATCTGAGGGAAAAAGAGGAAAGAGATTCAGCCGAGATTTCCCAAGTGACTATGGTGGACATAGTCCAAATAGACAAATGCATGATTAGACCAAGCACGCAATTATGCACCATCGACATCATAGACAGACAGATGGAAGACAGGTTGCCGCAGTTAGCCCGAGAGTGTTACTTCTTTGAAGCCAGCTGTCAAGCAGAATCGTCGTGGCTGATATCTCAGCTGGTTGAAAGATGTGTCGCCTGTACCGAGCACGCGCGAGGACAAACGTCTGGCACCAAGTGAAGACAGAGAAGAAGAAATGGAGAGATTTCTCTCTTCCCTGTCATAACCAAAATTTTGTGACAATTGAGATTCTACCTTATTTGTAAAACTGTATAAATATACCACAGAAAGAAAATAAAAGGGCTGGACCTTTTTGTGTCGATTGTAATAGAGTTTTTTACAATTTTTGAGAGTTAATACAAAGCAAATCTGAAGATTCTCAATTCCGTCATGACTGTGTTATGAGTTTGTTTCCTTGTATCTCATATTTTCATTTCATTTCTTATTCATAACTGATGAATGCTTCATTATAATTTAGTACGACCACTACTATAGCGAATGAATTTTGGTTTTATGTGATTGTTTACTGTTTTTCCTCTGTACCAGCTATCAGCAGGTGTAAGACCAGTCCACACTTTCAGAATTCTACATATATTCTATGCTACATCGATTATTTCCTTACAGTTTTCCTCTCCTATTTATACATGAGATTCTCCCTTGATAGGAGCCTTACATCATAGACAGCTAAATTTTTTTCTCCCACCTCATACATTTTATTAAGATATAACTCAGTTACGGGAAAGAGCCTTTGATTTGCATCCCTATTTTATTCCTGAAACCGTAAATTCTCTTTTATACAACCAAATTGAGACAACACTTAATCTCTCTCCGAAGTTTTTCCTACTTTTTCTGTTCCTCCATGACTGTCCCTGTACCAACACAACCCAATATCGAACCCGGATTATCAAACCAAATGCACATTGCCTTAAACCTTTTTGATACTATTCTTAAAACAACTACTAACCGGGTCGAACTTGAACGTTCATGGGCAGCCATTGAATAAGATATAACTATCCAAGAACAGTTGGAAGCTAGACAATGCCAACGTAGAAATCTTCCCTAGTTTCCTTTGCCGAAGGTTGATGTTTCTCTCTTCTCCACCTTTTACCCACTTTCGGATGCCTAGACACTGTACTTCTAAGCCTTAAGTACAGACTCTGGAACAACACAAGGCGTGCACAGGCTAGATGAGTCCTTAGGAGTTATTAACTAAGGTGGAAGAGAGAAAGAATACTATCGCAGAAGGTGCAAAGAGTCGAGAGTTCAAATATGCAGAAGTATTTGAAGGTCTGTCACAAGGAGTGAGAGCAGAGGCCCTTTTTCGAGGCTTGAATTTACTAGAGAAAGCTCAGAAGGGGTAGCACCTTTGAAGTGTTTGAAGGAAGGTAGGAAGAGGAATCTTCGTGCAAGAGGTTAAATTCCAGTGAAGGAACATTGGTTCGTTCCATAGAGATTCTTGAGGGGAGAATCGAATGGCCAAAATTCTCTGTGGATAACTCACGAAATAGCGAGGACCGTAGGATCTAGGAGAGTTGCGAGGAAGATAAGCATTGAACGAATCCATCCTTTGAGAGGCAGGATCCAATGTGGACCATTGATTGTGACTGTTGGACCTTCGAGATCATTTCGACATTTCAGGGTTGGTAAGTCCGATGTGGACGAAGCGCTTGGTCGTTCGAACTCCTGAAGCACGAACTGGATTGTCGTGTGTAAAGGCGAGCTGGAGTAGAATTTTCGACATTTCAAAATTTCAGAGTTCGGCATTTCGGGGGTCCTGATGACAAGGAGTTAGGCCTAGTAGAGCATAAATCTTGAAGTCATGAGTTGCGACAGAACTTGATGTGAATTTTGGGATTTCGGTAATTCGAGATTCAGAATACAGGAAGTCCTAATGACAAGGAGCCCGGGGTCTTTATATTGAAAAACCCGGAGTTGTGAAACCTATAAAATCCTTGAAGTGGAATTTTGGCATTTTGGAGATTGGGATTTTTCCATGCCCGTTGACAAGGATTCGAGACACTTCACATCATAAATCTTGAATTTGCGAAACGTGAAATATCTGTGAAGGCGTGTTTCGACATTTCAGTGTTTTGGGGTTTGGGGATTCGGGATTGTGGTGACAAGTGTTTTGGGATTGAGAGTTTCAAACTCTTAGTACTTGGAAGACCAAAATAACGTGAGCCATTGATTTCATAGAAGGCATCGCTTCGGAATTTGGGGTTTTGAAGTGATAAAGGAACGGCCGTCGAAGACCGATTCAAGTTTCGAAAGCCGGGAAAGGTGACAAGTGGCAGGAATCCACGTCAGAGACCGAAGACAGCTGAGAGGATAGGTGGCGAGTTTTCGTCGATAGTCGGAGTCAGACTCCATTGACTGTTTCAGGGTTCAGAGGTTGGAGAGTCAGGAAACCTCATGTTAGGATTCACGAAATCGCGAAGTCCAAAACCCTGAAAAAGAAAAAAATCTGTTGAGGAGCCAAAAATTGATGAACGTGTTGGGATTCAGAAATTCGGCACTTGAGGAGACAAGAGATCGAGGTTACCTATTCTGGAATTCCCGAAGTCGCGAAATGTGATACAGAAGTAGAGGAGGACGTGGCCAAAGACTTCGGTGTTTCAACATTTTGGGTTTCGGCAAGTGGAAGGGCCGAGAACCTCGACAACAGTGATCGTGAAATCAAGAAACTCGAAGTCCTTTGTGGATTGAACAAAGGGGTTGATTTACCCTCGGCGTGGTTGTAGTGAAGATCCTGAGCGGATCTCAGCCCGAGGGCAGGGGGTCTGCGACACTGTTCAATACCCCGACGTGTTTACACACACTTCCCACACTTAAGTGCTTCGAACCCTCTTATGCCACTTTTAAATAATAATACAATTATAGATTTATTGATGACAAAGAGAGCGGGGTGATACTGGAGGTTAATTGCAATACAAGTGAATAGTTGATCATGTTATTTATTTTCTTTCAAAACTGGAAGTTTTATCATGGTTTAGAGATTTTAGATTTCCTTAAAGAAATCATCTAGAGAATAGGGAAGCACTTAAAATTGATTCCTTAAGAATATGGGCGGCGTAAAAAGTTTATAGATCATTATAATTATCAAATATTTAAACCATATCTCTGGTGTAATACTCTGGAAAAGAAAATTTGAGAACAAAATGAAAGTGGCAATTCACTTAAAAATGAATTGTCTTAGCTATATCTTAATATGAGGACCTCTTTGAACTATTTCAAATTGCTTGAAAAACACAAGTCTTAAAATAAATGCTTCCTTCGACAATAGCTCTTTGATCAGAAATATATTGATTCAAAATGACATACAAGAAGAAAACTCATTCAAAGCAATCAAAGAAAACAAAAAACACACAACAAACCAAATCAAATTTTATTAATGGGATTCAAAATCAGAAGTACATAAAAAAAACAAAATCGAAATAGAAAAAGCACACTTTCAGAAACAATTTTGGCCAAAGATAAACCCAAGCTTTGGGATCTACTAGCATCCCACTATAAAATAAAGGAAGAACTAAATCATATAAAATATCACGTGTGAGCAAGTTCTTTTCTTAATATAGTGATGCATAAGATGTTACTTTGACCAACCATTATTATTAAAAATAAAAGAGACT
Organism: Picea mariana; assembly: GCA_032191745.1. NCBI lineage: Eukaryota > Viridiplantae > Streptophyta > Pinopsida > Pinales > Pinaceae > Picea > Picea mariana. Next base: position 5,485 of record JASDQU011100809.1, on the reverse strand, counting down.
AAAAGAAAATAGAAAAATCCTTACTAATATGAGTGCAGTCATACTCGTGGCACCTTGGGTCAGGGTTGAATTGATAGTTCAAATTTATTTATCTCTTTACTTTCCATTTAAAATTTTCATGATGATACTGCATTTTTGAAAAGAAATATTCAACGAAAAATAGAGAGAAAAAGATTTAAAGTGGAATTCCCTGACAAAATTCATATTATGGTTCTCTTAGTGTGCCCACTTGTGCTCATAACTGCATTATTACAAACAGAAACACTGAGAAATAAAACTAAAGGAAACCTACTCTAAACTACTAAATAGATCAAAATGATAAGTAAAATCATATTTCCAATGAAGCCACAAGAGCATCTTCAATCCTGCAAGGCATAGAAAGTTGAAAATCAGAATAAGAGAATGTAGTATTTGCATATACAAAAGAAATATGTCATGCTTACCTCCTATATATTCATTAAAAAAAAAAACAAGCATGCTCTTACCATTCTTTTGAAACTTCTTGATGTACAAATCCTCCAACCATTCTGCAATCACTATTAAATTTGGACGTTTTTGCGACGAAGTAGAGACGAATTTTCGTCGGCATAGAGTCGTTTTTGTGACCAAGATAATTTTTTTTTTGTCGGAATTAATTCGTCAGTCTAGCGACCACACATGGATCTTCGCTGGTCTAGTGATCGAAAAAAGAAGCCTATTCACAATAGGGAAAAGTTTGGCTAGCGACGAATGTTAGTCGGTCAAACAACTAATATTAGTCGCAAGAGTGACCAAAACAACCCTGGCAAACTTAGTAAATAAACCACTATGAGTCACTAGAACGACGAATATTAGTCGCTAGAGCGACCAAACCATCAGTTAAAAAGGTCAAAAGAAGGAGGATCATTTAGTCGCTAATTGACTAGCGACGAACACGTTGGTCGCTCTAGCGACTAATAGGTTGGTCGCTAAAGTGTCTAACACGTTGATGTTTGTGATCAATTGGCTCTACTAGCGATGAACAGGTTGGTTGCTCTAGCGACTAACAGGTTGGTCGCTAAAGTGACTAACACGTTGATGTTTGGGACCAATTGGCTATACTAGCGACGAACAGGTTGGTCGCTAAAGCGACCAATATTGGTTTTTTTTTTTTTTTTAAATCATGCCATTCACACAGGATCTATGCAAATCTGACCTACATGAGCATTCTTTAGTAGCAAAAATGAAATGGTCCATGACTATAACAAACAATTAAAAAAATTGCAATGCAACTATCTATATGCCTATGTTTCTTTTGATTTTTCAAATTAAAATGAAATGAATTGCAAGAAAAGAAACCTATAGATGTAAGCAACCATTGAAATGCAAAGTTACAACCTATTTGCAGAGAACAAACAAAGAGTCAAACCCTCAAAAAAATGCTTGAAGGAAAGGTAGTAAAACCATAGGGGGTTTGTTCCTCAATCGTTTGGATTTTTAAGGGTTTTAAGCCAAACCTACAAACCAAAATCTGACTAATCATCCACATTTCCTAAATATAAACCTAGTAGACACACGAACGTGATTAAAACTAGAAAAAACAAATTTTTTAACCCCTACAGAAAGTTACCTCAAAAAGTGTGTTGGCCCATAATGAAAGGTACCATGTTTCCTACATTGACAAACAAAGGAACCAGACCTTGTTGATTCATTGGTCAATGCACTTGTTGACCCCAATAAGTGTGATGATCTCTAGGGGGTCTCCTGCACCTGGGAGCTCAACTCTGTGGGATTCCTTTGTGGTTTCCAACCCTTGTCACTTGCAAACACAACACATAAAGCTAAAAGAAGTTAGAAAAATCTAAAAAACTCATAAAAAAACAAATAAACTCATTTACCACACACCCACAATCAAGGATCTTGAGATTGGCTCATATCCCTAGTAGAGTCACCACTCTATTGGTGCAAATGTACAAACAGAGTGAGAAACTTTGCAAACCTTGTGGTTGCTACAAGATTACAGACAAATGAGTTAGAAAACTAAAAACCCTATATTTCAATGAACTAATTTATTCTCTAATCTATGTTATTCCTATATATGGAAGTAAAATGCAACAAAAAAACAAAAGACAAGAACAACTATTTGATCAAATAATAAATGAATCCATTACCCAAATGGTAGACTTCACAATATCACTGGTGGAGAGATCTTGAAGGTGTTTATCTTCTATTGTCGTCTCCTTCAGAGGGTTCTTTGATTTCCTCGAGTGTGTGGTTGTAGTTTCTCTTTCCTCTGGCTATAGATGGATGCAATAGTGTGCTCCTCAAGAAACTAGGGTTTCATTGGTAAAGGGACAAACCTAGGGAAAAAATCCACAACGAGGGAAAATGAGAGAAAGAGGAATGAAAGAGTTATAATGAAATGGGGGGAGACCTCTCCTTGTTTTATAGGAAAAGTATGGAATTTCTCTCATATTTTTTATTTTCTAAATTAAAAATAGGAGGGAAAGTCATAAAAAGGGTTTATGAATTAATTAAGTGGGATTAAAAACAACAATTTCATCAATTCAAAATTATAATTTCAACAAAAATAATCTCCAAAAAAATATAAAAAACATAAAATATTTAACTTTCTGAACACATTTCCTATATTATTATTATTTAATATTAAGATTGACTAACATATATGTAATTATATCACCTTAAACTAGTACTTAACAAGATCCATACCTTTGAGTGATGGGGTGCCTCCAATGTTGCTCCTCTCCATCCTGCGATTCATCACATGACTTAATTATATTTCAGAATAGTAATTAAAGATGTAACAACCTCTACAAATTAATGACTAAATACGAATACCTAAATGAGATTCTCTTTGTTTCGAGAATAAATTATTCTCTACTGAACAGGACCAACCATGTGAAGGTGGAAGCTCTTTTAGCCCCTCCCCCCCTCTCACATCACTCTCATTTCCCCATACCCAATCTATCTAGATTTTACAACTATAATTAGAAATGACAGTAACATTAAATGTAAGCATTAAACATTCATCACCATGTGCTAAAACAAAAAACATGAAAGCAAATAACATTCATGACATTTAGGAAAACAAAATACATTACATTGGACCAGAAATATATTGGATTTATATTAATAATAAAATGTCTAATCATTTGTTTTTCTTCTTCTTCTTCTTCCTGTTATCCATGAAAGCACAAATTAAGTCGTCATCATCATCATTTAACTGATCCCCCAGAGTTATTGGGCCTTCTTGAAGTGTTTCATCATCAATACTCAACACCTCATGCCATGATGAACTTCTAGTATTTCGGCGTGGAGATTGAGGATGTGCATGGGCATCCACTGCTGCAACAACAAAAAAAATTCAAGTGATATTGTTATTCATTGTTCCTAGGGAAATTTAATTAATACAGATTTAATTACAATGTTTTACACCTGGATTAGTCGGTGTAGTAGAAACATTAGCTGGTGGCCGCATTGTTGTTTATGCGCTTGTTGATCTCTGCTCTCGATCGGGCACATCTACATGCTCTGCCATATGAAACAATATAAGTATTTAGTATAGAATATACCCTAAATATTAATACTCATTGAAAAATGGAAAAACATTAAAAATGTGCGCATACCACTATGTAATGGTCCTTCAAAAACAGTGCTTGAATCAATATGGGGGTCGGTATGTGTTTCAGCAGGTACATTAGGAGCATTGGTAGCATTGTTATTCTCCTGCAAATGTGGAAAAGACACACATTATTTTACATTTTAAATGAATAAAAATATATTTTACATTACAAGTAATCAATGAGTAAAAACTAATCAAAAAGTTTTTAATTTCATTTTATTTACCATGTCCTCCAAAGAGACACATGGCGATTGCCCCAAGCTTCTTCGTCGCACCACCATGCCATCAAAACCCTGTGTGAACCCGACCTTTAGACCTTCTTTTGTGTCTTGGTCATTGAACAAATCCCCCTTCATTGAGCAATATCAAAATCATTAGTCACTAGCTGCAATGAATTACATATTTAGTGACAATGATTAAAAAGAAAGTAAAATGTTTAGGCACTTACAACCTGTGCCTTCAATCTCCCATAACCACCTTGGCCCAGTTTATGTTGGTTGTGTTTGTCTTGTCTTACCTTTGTTGCCTTGGAAGTGTCTTGGAGTCTACGCAATATTTTGAGATATGTTAGATATTGATTGTTTTCCTCGTAAAGTAAACAAAAGACCATCATAGTAAATTGAAAACACCTTTTACCTTCCAGGGCCAGGTGGTTTCTTCCCTTGTGTTTTCATCCCTAATTCTCTTGCATCAAGAATAATTTCTTTCCACTCCCTCTCAGGGACAACCAAAGGGCCTTTGCACTTGGGGTCCTGTACTAATTTATTCCTATATGCCTCTCTAATAAGTTTCAAATGCTTGCTGGTCCTTTTTAGGACTTTCAGCTTATTGAACGAGTCACCAAACTCGCCAACCAGTCTGGAGATAAGAAGGATTTTCAGTTTGGAATCTTGTCGATTCCATCGTAGTTGAATGGTCGGCCCAAGAATTTCTAATGCATAGTCATGCAAACTATTGTAGAACACATTGTTTCCTATAAAACATCATCATCATTAGTAATTTAAATCTCACTGATATGTGATTGTTTAAACAATTATATAACAGGAATCTCTATAAAGACATATATTAAATACCTAGTAGTTGTACTATTTTTAGAGGAACCATGTCCTGGTCGACCAAAAATGATATTGTGGTTGTTCCTGTGCTTTGGATATGTGTAGCACCAGGGTAACAATCAACGGAAGAGTGATCAGTTCCATGATCATGATCACCACCTGCACGTTCTGGAGTGTGTTGTGGGGGCGTGGCATCACCCCTAGAATCCATAGAATCAGTCTCATGCGACACACTTGGGGTGGAAAATATCCCGGTGGCAACATGGCCATGCGGGTTCACTGTTGCAGTCCCGCTGATGCTACCAGGACCTTTCGCTTCCCCTCTCATTGATCTCACAAAATTATACAATGATAAATATGTGTTAATTGCATATATCAAATTACAAAATTTAAAACCAAAAATTGATATTGTTAGATGACATGAATTACCCCATAATTTGCTATCTTAATGCGTAATTCAGCTATCCTTTGGAAATCCTCAGCAGTTTCCGCCGCAGTAGCGACCAAATCACAGAATTCCCTATTGGCCTTTCTTAGGGACAATTCTATTGTCTGCAAGGGTTCTCTAGAATCAAATATCTCTTCATCACTTATATATTCATCGTTTTCAGTCGATGCACTGCTAGGAACGGGGCCTTTTCCTCGATCAACACCTTTGACACACTCAGGGCCTTTGCCACTATCATCACTCTGGCATAATTTCAAGAAGAATGTTAGTACGTGCAAGAAATATTGAAAAAACATATATGAACTAATGGAATATTGGCAAATATTATCAAATGAAACATTCACACATACAAATTAGAAAATATTTGGAAATGAAACATCG
>JASDQU011100808.1:76986-89331 GCA_032191745.1 Picea mariana | reverse complement strand
GTAAAGGTATGTTGGAGATGTGGAAAAGAAGGGCACTACAAGAAGCAGTGTAGATCCAAAGTTGAGAAAAAGAAGGGATTTGAAGAAGCTCCTTCTACAGAAGAAAAGACCTCCAAGGAAGAAGGAAGGATGTGTACTTGGATTCTTCAAGCACACATGCAGATCATGAGGCATGGTTGGTTGACTCAGGTGCATCCTTTCATATGACTCCCCACGGGGAGTGGTTCTGTGAATATGAAAGGTATGATGGAGGTAATGTTTTCCTAGGTGATTACTGTACAACCAGAATCATAGGAAGAGGAAAATTCAAGTTGAAGCTCATAGATGGAAGGATTAGAACAATACCTGGTGTTCTGCACATCCTAGAATTGGCCAAAAATTTGATTTATGTAAGCAAAATGGTCGATGCATGGGGTAAAAAAATATTTGAAAAGGAAACTTGCAAGATGGTTTGAGGAGCAATGGTGTTGTTGAAAGGAGTTTAGTTTGGAACTATGTATAAGTTGCAAGGAAGAACTATTAGTGATGGGTGTAATAGTTCCATTGTTCATGATATTGGAATTGAAGAAGAAAGAACTCCTACAGTCTCTAGAGAAAAGGTTATGCTATGGCATCAAAGACCGGAGCATATCGAAGAGAAGGGTCTTCGACTACCACACAGTAAAGGTATGGTTGAAGGTATGTCTAAATTCTCTCTGGATTTTGATTTTCGTGAACATTTTGTATATGGGAAACAAAATTGTGTAAGATTCCCCTCTGGTGCAACAAGGGTAGAAGGAATTTTACAGCTAGTTCACAGTGATGTTTTTGGACCTGTGTCGATTCCATCATTGGGAAAATCTATGTACAATGTCTCATTTATAGATGACTTCTCGAGGAACACTTGGATATATTTTCTCAAGAAGAAATATGAAGCCTTTGATAGGTTTAAAGAGTTTAAGGCTCTTGTTGAGAATCAAACAGAGAAAAGAATTAAGTTGTTGAGGACAGATAATGGTGGAGAGTTTTGTGGGATTGAATTTACAAACATCTGTAATAAGTGTGGTATAGAAAGGTAGAATACTACTACATATACACCTCAGCAGAATGGAGTTGTAGAAAGGATGAACAAGGCTCTAATGGAAAAATCAAGGTGCATGCTTAGTGGTGTTGGGTTAGGGCAAGAATTATGGGTAGTGGCAGTGGGTATTGCATGTTACCTAGTCAAAAAATCACCCTCGTCGACACTGGATGACAAGACTCCACAAGAGGTATGGACTGGTAAAAAACCTTCTCTCACACATCTCAAGGTATTTGGTTGTGAGGCCTATGTTCATATTCCAAAGGAAAACAAGAGTAAGCTAGATAAGAAGGTTGAAAAGTGTATCTTTATTGGGTATAAAGATGGTCTTAAATGTTATAATCTTTGGAACCTAGAAACTAAGAAGGTTGTGTATATTTGAGATGTGGTATTTAGAGAAATAAAAGATGTTATTAAACAGGATGTCCTACCAAGTAAGGAAGAACCAGAGAAAATAGAGTTTGATTTAAAGGGTGATGAATCAGACTCTACAGAAGAACATGAATCAGAAGAAGAAGATCCTCATACTTCAATATTGAGGAGATCAGTTCGGGAAATAAGGCAACCGGAAAGGTATACTCCACCTGATTTATGTTCAAATTTTTCATTTTATATTACTGATGGTGATACTAGAACTGTCAAGGAGGCATATTCAGAGGATGGAAAACTCTGGAAAAATTCCATGGATGAAAAAATGGCAGCCTTGGATAATAATGAGGCTTGGGATCTAATGGAGTTTTTGACTGGAAGAAATCCCATTGGCAACAAATGGGTATTTAAAAATAAGTTGAATGCAGAAGGAAAAGTGGAGAAATACAAAGCTCAGTTAGTAACAAAGGGTTATTCCCAGGTTGAGGGAATTGATTTTGGTGAGAATTTTTCTCATGTTTCCAAGTTAACTTCTATTGTTTTTTTGTTATCTGTTGTTGCTGCATTTGATTTTGAAGTAGTACATGTGGATGTGAAGACAACATTCCTACATGGGGATCTGGAAGAAGAAATCTATATGAAGCAGCTAGAAGGATTTGTTATGAAGGGAAAGAATGATTTGATATGCAAGCTGAAAAAATCCCAGTATGGTTTAAAACAATCACCAAGGATGTGGTATCAAAAATTTGATACTTGTATGCTGGGACTTGGCTTCATAAGAAGCAAAGAGGAGCATTGTGTGTATTTTAAATTAATTGGTGATCATTTGATTTATTTGGTCTTGTATGTGGATGATATGTTGTTGATAGGAAACAACAAGGAGATTATCCAGGATGTGAAAACGCAATTGTCCTCTAAATTTGACATGAAGGATCTCAGAGTTGCAAATTTCATTTTGGGCATGGAAATTAAAAGAGATCGAGAAAAGAGGAAAGTCTAGTTAAATTAGAGAAAATATGTCGAGACAATATTGCAAAGGTTTAATATGTAGGAATGTAAATCGGTCAAGGTCCTTATTCCTGTTGGTGTAAATTTATCTATAGATCATTGTCCCAAAACACAAGAAGAGGAGGAGTACATGTCTCATGTTCCATATGTGAGTGATGGTATGTACTAGACCAAACATTTCACATGCAGTGGGAGTTTTGAGAAGGTATATGTCAAAACCAGGGAAGGAGCATTAGACAGCAGTAAAAAGGGTTTCCAGGTATTTGTGTGGCACTGCTAACTATGGATTGTGCTACCAAGGAAGACCAGGATTGGATAGAGTGTTGGACATACATGGCTTTGTGGATGCAAATTGGGCTAGAGATATGGATCGTAGGAGATCTACAAGCGGGTATGTGTTTAACCTGTTTAGAGGAGTAATCAGTTGGATCAACAAAAGACAGTCTGTAGTGGCACTTTCAACTACCGAAGTTGAATACATGGCAGCCACTCATGCAAGAAAGGAAGCAGTATGGTTACAAATATTGTGTTCAAGTATTGGGTTGGTGCAACAAGCTGTAAGGATAGATTGTGACAGTCAGCGTGCAATTTTTATGGTGAAGAACCTGGCTTATCATTCAAAAACAAATCATATTGATGTCACTTTGTGAGAGACATGATTGAAGAAAAGAAAGTATTGTTGATGAAGGTGGACACGTTGAATAATGTTGCAGATTCATTAACAAAATTTGTGACCACTGAGAAGTTCTCTTGGTGTAGAGGATTTATGGGCATTGATGCCTTGGATTGTTAACTATGTAACCTTGTAACCCCTTGTATGCAAACAAAAAAACAAGTGGGAGAATGTTGGGTATGTGTTATATTCTTTGGAAGACTTGCTACGTTGCGTCGGGAGTGCAAGGGGGTTTGAGGGGGGGGGTGGTGCTAGGCCTCCCCTTCGAGGGTTGCAGGGGACCGATAGCCCCCTTGCGTGGGGGTTTGTGGGAAACGCCCCCGAACGTATTATTTTTTTGGCTCGATTTTCGTGTCCATTGTTGGGCAGTTTTTCGACACATGGTTTTTTGCCAATAGTTTTCTATTTTCGGTTAAGGAACTAGGGTTGTCGAATAATCCAGGTCATTGGCTTATGGTTTTGGATGTCGTTGGCTCCTATATGTATTTTTTATTGTAAACAATGTATGGTGTGAATGAATAAAGAATATGCTAGTTTTTTCGGTTTGGGTTTCTAGGGGAAAAATCTTTGTGTGATGTGTGTATTTTCCATTGTATCTTTTTTGTTCTTTTACTGAAAATTTGTTTGTAGTAAAATATTGTACAAGGTTAAAATCTACATGAATTTCATGAAACACAATTGTCTTGAATCAAGATCTTAGTCTTTTCATAGATTTCCTATTTTGTTTCTCAGCAAGTGCTTTTAACTCGAAGAAATATTCAAAATCTTATGATTTTTGTTTCAAGAAATAAATCTATCTAATTCTACTATATTTATACAACTTTCCTAAATGTTCCCTTAAAGGGCCACACAAATCATTATGTACCATCTCAAAAATAGATTTTGCATGACAACCCTTGCATTTAGGAAATTGCTCACACATTTGCTTGCCATTAATGATACAAGTTTCAAAAATCTCCAAAGGCTTTTTCTGTTTGTGGTAACCAATGAACCATATTAAGCTTATACAACAATGTACGCTATGAAAATTTAGATGTCCATACCTCAAATGCCATAATTTTCTTTGATCAATTGCTACTACACTCATGAATTTTCTAATGTTCCTAACATTTAGTCTAAACAAACCATCTTCTTCATAACTTCACGCCATGACTTCATAATTTCTTAGATTATCTTTGATAAATCATTTACCACCACCAAACTGAACTTTCAAGTCTTATTTATGCATGTGATTTATAGAAAGCCACTTCTTCTTCACACCATAAATGTATTGTAGTGTTCCTTACCCTTCAAATTGAAACATAAGCCATATATATAGAGATTACAAATGTAGATAACTATATACAAGATAGAAATAAGATGAAATATGTGAAATATACCCTTGTATTATGATAGTCATAAGAAAGAAAGCAATGTTCACTTGCCTCTTAAGGTGGGGTGGCCTTTCACTGAGAAAAACAATAGATCCAACAATATTTAACAAGACATTTCATAGCCTCATATCTCTTTAAATAGATTCTCAATAGTAAAACCCTAATTACTTGTGGTCCCATCATTAATGAGTACCAATTACCTAGAGGGTCTTATAAGGTGCACCCTTTTACATTAGATAATTGTCCACTACTGTTGAATAGGAATTATTTAAAGAGAATGGCCACATACATCAATTGACTAACACTTAGGTAGGTTACGGTAGGACCCTAACATATCCTCCCCCTTCAAACGCAGGGTTTTCCTCAAGGGTGGAGGTGAGGAAATTTCTATAAAATCACTACTAAATCCCATATGGAATCTTATGGTTGCATATATTTCTACTAGATCAATGCTTCTCAGATCGTGCATTGGTGCAATTAGCAGTGTCTAGTATCCAGCGTGGATTTCAACTAAAGCCAAATGGAGCCTTCTTCATCAAGCTCTAGCAATTTGGTTTGCACCTTGCAATTAGATCCCACGACATTCTTCAAACAAAACACATGAAATACTATATGAATATCTTTGAGTGGGTTGTAAGCATTAGCTTGTCGACAACTTGTCCAATGCGTTGGGTGATCTTATGGGGTCCATAGAACTTTAGAGCCAATTCATTGGGGATTTTATCTTTGACCAATGTTTTTTTATAGGGTGGAAGGCCAATAAACACATAATCTCTTTTCACAAAAGAATATTTTGAGAGATGTTGATCAACCTATTATTTCATTTTATTTTGATCCATAACAAAATTTTCCTTAAGTGTTCGGAGAATGGCTTCTCTAGTGTGAAGTTTGTTATCCACTGCATGAACCTTGGAGTCGCCTATTAAATAGGAAGTCACTAACAAGGAATTTTTTCCATATACAACTTCATAGTGTGTCATTTTTGTAGCTCCATGATAAGTTGTTTTATAACATTATTTTGCATGGAGAAGCCATTGTGCCCATTCCTATGGATTTTCATAAGCGAAGAATCACAAATAGGTTTTTAAGCATTTATTGACCACTTTAGTTTGACCATGTGTTTGAGGATGATAGGCAATGTTCATATTAGTTTGGGTACCCTAAAGTTTAAAAAACTTCTGGCATTTCTTTTTGGTGAATGTGGGGTTCTGATTTGAGACAATGGAAGTAGGCATGTTGTAATGCCCATCTAATTTAAACCTAATTCAAATCCAATAAGCATATTTTTTTTAACAAAAATGAAACCATATACTCTCAATTCTTAAATACATATAATGGTACAAAAATCAATGCACAAATAAAAGAATTATTGTCACCGAAAGTCGTCGATTTTCCTCTTAGAGAAGCTCTCAAGTGTCAGTCCATTCATGTTGCTTCTCTTGCGTCAAACCTTTTTTACTTATTGCCAAGCTTGCCAATCCAATGAAGGACTCATCGAATGTGTCCTTGCCAATGCAATGGGTACTCCTCTTCCCCTTTGCCCCCTGAGCCGCAGCAGGGCTATACAAACCAACCACAAAACTAGTTGTGAAGTTCCCACTCGCAAGTGAGAGGATCCCACCTCTTAACACACTTCGCTATCCAACTTGTAATAGAAACACTCAAAGGTCACCGGTCATTACAATCATCGTCCAAACATAGGATAGAATCCCCCTTCAACCTTCTCCTCTCTTTATTTTATAGGTAAAACATCTTTTGACACACATTCCCTCATGCATAATTAGCTAATTTAAGAAATAACTTAAGTGTAATATTCACCCATCCACATGTCACTCTCATGCAAATTTTCCCTTAAAATTACCCCATTTTATTTTTATTTAAAAATCAATTTTCCCTCACCCACTTTTGATTTCCGTAATTTTTCTTCTAGTTGTCCCCTAGATATCCTCCATTGATCTACATGAGATGTTTTATTATCATGAACTAATTAATGAACTCCCATTAACTCTAGAGTCACCACTAATTTAGTTATTTACACAATGAGTTAGAATTTTTCCCAATTAATCCCCTTATATCAATATTTCTCATGAAATTAATAATTGTTATTTATTTATTCACTTTTAATATTATMATGCACATCTTTAGTTACCTTCCAAGTTGTTTATTTTTCTATATTTAATTTTGAATTTCCATTATCCATGAACTCTTTGAATAATTTAATTCTTCATGAACATCTAACCCCTTCCCATAAAGTTGATTTCCAAAGTTTTCTAGCATGACTCTATCATCTTTTTTTATCGCTTTTCCCTAGTTAACTTACATGTTTCACCTAATATTAAAATTTGATTGAAACAAAGGCTAAGGGTGCCATGAACACCATGCCCWTCAGGATGTATATATGTACTCCAAGGGTGTCRTGTGTCATGCCCTTCAAGTGCTTTTGACCTTGAAATAAGGCTAAGGGTGCCATGAAMTCCATGCACTTCAGGATGTACAGATGTACTCCAAGGGTGTCATGTGTCATGCCCTTCAAGTGMTTTTGACCTTTAGCATTGGGAATATAACACAACTAGCAGAGATCCTACTACTCTTGTAGTTTCCCCTATTACGAGACTACTAAACGTTGAGGAATAAGTCCTATGTCTTATTGCACGCCCCTCTGTATACCTCGTGAGTGASTGAGACCYAGTCTATCCTCACRACATTGTGTCCCTGTGTCTTCAACTCCGACCACAGCGGRAGTGCTAGTGAGTGGAAACAAGGATGTTGTTCCACCTCTCCCTTTTTCGTTGGCTTGGTTTTGTATATCCCCGCTACTCCTTTTGTGAGTCGGATCGACAATCATGATCCCTTTTTCTGCATCCACTAACAAGTTCTTATCAGAAATGTCCATAATCAATTTTATTCAATTATTCAAAAATTCAGCAACACAATTTCTCCCTGACTCGGTCCTGAGTCCCAAGTTCTTGTTGATGATACCTACGTCAACGAGTCATTGAGCTTCCTGTACACTTAGGAACTCGTTAGTAATATCTGTACAATCATGATCATCCATAAATTTTATTTCACTTAATCAATTTCATAACAAGTCTAGCATTCATCAAGTATTAATTAACCAAGTCATTTTTTAGAAACCCCCTCAAAGAATAAGTTTGTCGTTTAAAATAGTCAGATGAAATGGGGCATTACATACACCCCCTCTTATTTCAAATTGTGTCCTGAAGTTTCATGCAAGGCTCTAAAAGTAAATCAAAACAAATGTGGAAATTGTTGACGCATCTCCTCTGTGTCCTCTGAGGTAGAAGAATTAGGACTACACTATCCACTTATAATTTAAAGACATTATACCAAGAATATTGGAATTGGTTAATACTATGATCATGTAGTCCTATTGGATTGGTTGATAACTCTCTATCGTCTAACCTCTGCAAATGACTCAGTTTATTTCCATAATAAGGTTCTAAAATATAACGAAACATAATTTTGAAACACCTCGTAGTCTCATTCCCCCCTCCGACAACCATCATTATAATTATCCTTGATACATCAACCCACTTGTTGTGTACAACATAGCATAATTGAAAAACCATAAATAATATCCTACATGTTTAGGATCTAGCAAAACAAAAAGTGTCCTGCCACTCAAACTCCTATCTCAAAGCTTCTATGATTTCTACCAACACAATGAAAAATACCCCTTTACATCCCCATCAAGTTCTACTAGCATCTTCTCTAGGAAGATATTGGACTCATCCAAAAGAGGGTAGTTATTCCCAGTAAATCCATGCACTTTCAACTAATATGGACAAAATCAAAGGGTGAAACATTGAAATTGTCTCTTTAATTTCAATCATTAATTAGTTCCATTCTTAGTTTCTTATTACCTAATGCGCTCATAGATAAGTTACCATTTACAACTACAATTAGTTGATTACATCTAGGGAATTTCATAATTGATCATGAGTGTAAAATATATAACTCTTATTCACCCTTATAAATCAAGCTTTCACAACTAAGTTACCCCGTATAAAAAAACAAATCATTCCTTGTCACTATTCCACTTTATGAGTTATCCTCCCTATTCACTAGTTAATCAAGAATATTCATGTTTATTCATAGGACATTTATCACAATCGTTGTTCTTTAAAGAGGAACTGTAACTATTCCTTCATACCCATTTCATCATGCACCATTGACATTTAAATCTGTATTCATCCTTAAATAAATCAAGTACTAACATTATTGATCCATACATCTGATTAAGACAAGCTCTCTCTTAGTATTTAACACCTCCTTCATATTCCTACTTTTTCAAATATTGTCATTTCTTATCACTTTTACTCACTAAATTTCCTTACGTAAAACAAGATCAATTATTTGCTTTATTACTAGGTTAATCAATAGAATATCAATAGATGTCTTAATTATATTCAAGGGTTCTTCTAAAACTTAACTATTTAATAAGGTCCATCACAAATCTACTACTAATTAAATATTCCAAAATTTTAAGAAATTTATTATTTACAAAATTTGGAAAAGTGTAATCAATTTCGTTAATATCAACTAGGCATAAAGTTGCGCCATAATAATATCTAGCATTTAACTTTAAACATTAAAAAAATATATATATATATTATAAGATAATGAATTCTTCCATGATTATGAATAGATTCTTTTCTAAGATAATAAATTCTTCCATGATCATTGTGAAATGAAATAATTTATTAGGTGAAAAAGGAAATATAAAAGGTTAATACTAGTCCCAAAAATCAAGTGTATCCTCTCCATGAAACACAAGGTGGCATTGATAACCCTTGTATTGAGATATTTAAATCTAATTAAAGTTATGTGGCACAAGGAAGGAAGGTTATATATTCTACTTCACACGGGAAACAATTAACGTTCTTTATCCGACTAACATCACATGACTAATTATATTAAGGTGGCACATGTTAGCATAAGTATTTACCTTGATGTTAGAGTTATACTATGACGTATGAAGTACATAGTAGTAGCCATTTAAGCCTAGAGAATTTAGGTAGGAAATAGTTGTAATTGATCAAGTTTAGATACAGTTAAATAGATCTATGAACATCTTTAATCCATTTATACTTAACATTGATCACTGATTAATATGCTACTCACTAATAATAATAAGGGGTATTGCAATTAGTAATCTATAATATTATAATAATTTTATATAAATTATATATACATTAATATAATAACTTTGTCTCAAGTTGTGAAACAATAATTTAATTTAATATAATTATAACAACATAGATATCCCAACCAAGCTAACTTCTACACTAGTGAGGTATGAAGTTAACACAATTTTCAAATTTACATAACAATTCCATCCATCTTTACACAATTTTCATATTTACATAACAATTCCATCCATCTTTGCACAAGATTGTGCCTTATTATCATAAGGCAATTTTCTGGGAATTGTACATTTAAAGTTTCTTTTATCACATAATTCCACCATGCATGAATTTTTATCACATAATTCCACCATGCATGAATATCTCGTAATTGTAACGAAATATTAATATAAATATAATTTATAAAATTCACGTAAATATTCAAGTGATATATTTATATATGTATAATTATATACAGCCTTCGAATAATATTAACAATTTCTTAAATTGAGGTAAACTTAGAGTCAGAATGTTAAAGATTTCCCTTAATCCTTATCAACTTAATGGCGATATCCGAAACGAATATTCCCCGAGCGAAGGAGGAGTTATTTAGGGTCTTAAGACTGTTTCCGTGTTCGTTTAAACTGCAGTAGTTACATAATTTAGAACGATTAAGAATCCACTGCTCAACAAGAAAGCTCAGTCTTGGAGGGAATCAATTCGTTAAGGATATATATATAAAAATAAAAAGCGTAATTAAAATTGCAATAACAATCAAAGTGTTGAAAGAGTATCAACTAATTTGCCATGTAGCATGCACATTAGTTAAATTTAGAAGGTGCATGTACACTACAGTGAACAGGTTGTGTAATTATGTGATCTATTTATATCAGTTCGTGTAATTATGTGATCTATTTATGATCAGTTTCTATCACTGTTTGATAGATGTTATATATATGAGCATACATTTAGAGGTGAATGTGCAATGTAGTAAGAGCAAGACACTGGAGTGTTGTGTGCACTAAGAGAGGAGAGGATGGTTGTATGCTTGTGATTGGCTATTGTAATTCTCCCTTGAATAATAAGAATACGGATTATCATTGCTCCGTGAGTTTTTTCGGTATATCATTGTCCCATGGTTTTTTCCAAGTAAATCATTGTGTTAAATTGTGCTATTGTTATTGTGTTTGGTTTGTTGACTTACTGTGTTAAATTGTGTGATTGCTATTATGTTTGGTTTGTTTTTGATTTGCTATTAATCTGTGCTTGTGTTTATGCTTTCGTTGCCTAACAAGTTATATCAGAGGACAGAGTTGAAGGATCAGAGAAAAGAAAAGAGCGGGTTAGCCAAGATCAAAGTTGAGGGATCCGAGAACTAAGGAAGAAGACTGGTTCAGAATCAAATCCGCAAAGGAAGTCGTTGGTCTCTGGGTGGCTGCCATAAAGAGGACGGTCGATCACACAGAAGAAATCAAGGGTCGGTTATTGGATCAAAGCTCTGCAAACCGCAAGGTAAAGGACGAGCACATTTTGTTTAAATGGGTCGAGGCGATAATTGGTCTGGGACTTGTGTTATCAGCGCATCTCACTACTAGAGGGTGGCTCGATAGTTGTGTATCATCACTAGTGTAGGAGCTGAAGGTATATGCATGCACCGAACTTAATTATATAGTAAGCACGAGGTTTGAAAGTCTTCGTTTCATTAAGCTGAAGACATGTTTTATTAAAGGATAGTGGCATTATGCACATGTGGTAAATTAATGGATGGAGGATGTTTTTAAAATAAATTGGTGGATGCTTTTAAGTAATATATATTAAGGTGGAAGTGGTAAAAGGTTTTATTTAAATATATACTAGCACAGTGACAATTACGTGGCTGATTAATGTCAAAAGGCATATTAAAATGAAACGCGGTCAACACAGAAATGAAACGAAACGTCGTTAACACAGAAATGAAATGAAATATGGTCAGCACAGAAACGCGGCCACCACTCTGTGTGAATATCTTAATATTTTTTAATTAGGTAGAGGTGGCAATAAGTTAGTGAACACAGTGATTTTTAAACACGATTAGGTAAATGTAAAAAAGTAAACATATAAACGGATGTCTTTATAACAGCTCGGAAGTTAATGGATGAAATCAAAGCCATTCATTTATTTTGACGACTAAGAATATTCGAGGCATATTTAATCTCGTCCATAGAAAACGTATTAAAAACTAAAAACCTATTAAATGTGCCCATTATCAATAGGTGTACGCCTTTCGGCGTAATTAAATATTTATTTTGTTTTGAATGTTTTGGGGTTTAATTTTGAAATACTATTATTTCTTTATATTAAGAAGATTAGTTTTATAAGGAGTGGTTTTCCACGGCTTTTTGTGTAAATAGTATTTAATTATCGATTGCATGTAAATGGGTATACATCTTTAAGACCTGGATATAGGCATATGTGTTGGGTTAACCTTGACTCGGTGAAAAAGTTAATGAGTTAAATTTGTTTTTTAGGTCAAAGCATATGGTTTTTCGGGGGTCCATGTTTTTTGGGTAGCCCATGGTATTGTGTCAATGGATTGCATGTAATGAAGCCTATAAAAGGCTTGGTGAACTCCATTGTAAATGGGCCTGGAGGTAAGCAATGAAGGCTTACTTGGTCGGCTTGGTCAGATTTGGTCAAGGGAATGTTCATGTTAAGATGGAGCACTAAGACTCTAGT
>JASDQU011100808.1:26044-36049 GCA_032191745.1 Picea mariana | reverse complement strand
CAAACTCCTTTGTGGTTGTATATCTAGATGACATCCTCATCTTTAGAAAAACCTGGAGGAACATTTGAAGCACATTCAACATGTCTTGGGAACCCTGTGACAACATAAGTTATATGCCAATTTGGAGAAGTGTTTCTTTGACATGCAGAGAATCCAATATTTGGGATACATTATGGATGAGCAAGGTGTGCATGTGGATCCAACCAAGATCCAAGTCATCTGTAATTGGCTGACCTCGAAGACCTGATTGAGCTTTGCAACTTCTTAGGTCTGACCAAATTCTATTGCGGGTTTGTGTTGGGATTCTCTCATGTCGCTTGGGCCCTAAGCCAGGTGACCAAGGGTGGAGCCAAGGCCAATTTTGTTTGAGTCATGTCACAACAGAAAGTATTCAAGGATTTGAAATTATGCCTCTGCTTGGCACTAGTCCTTATACTTCCAGACTCACAACAACCACTTGAGATTGAGACAAATGCTTCAGATTGTGCTATCGGTGCAATCCTCACTCAACATGGGCATCTGGTGGCCTATCATAGTGAAACACTATTTGATGTTGTTCACATATACCCCACCTACGACAAAGAGATGTACTCCATTGTGCAGGCATGTCAAAACTAGAAGCATTACATTATGGCGAAGGAAACGATCATCCATACTGATCACAAGCCTCAACAATTCATGCAGACACAAGGGAAGTTACATAACGACTGCCATTAGAAGTGGTACATGTACTTGCAACAATTCCACTTGAACATCAAGTACAAAAAGGGCAACACCAACCATGTTGTAGTCTGCCTCAGTCGACCCCCAGTTGTGGCTCTAACCACACTTATTAACTCCTCTATGGGCATGAGACCTTCGGGTGGCCACACTTATACAATGGTGACTCTGAGTTTACTACTACCTATCAGACATTGAGTGCATGCAAACCGGTTCCAGACTTCCATCTCTAGGATGAAATGCTATGCCATATGAAACATCTTTGTGTTCCTTCATGTGAATGTACAAATCTGATTTGGGAAGCTCATTACAGTCAGGCGACAAGACACTTTGGTGTGGAAAAAACAATGCCAATACTGGAAAATCATTTTTATTTGTTGAAGCTTTGACAAGATGTCCTCAAGTATACCAGATCCTGCATTGCTTGCGCCATTGCCGAACCCGTCATCAAGAAACATGGGCTATACACCCCTCTACGTAATCCTAATAGGCCTTGGGAGTCCATCTCCATGGATTACATTTCTGGTCTACCTTCAACCAAGCATTATAATGATTGTGTCTTCGTGGTTGTTGATTGATTCTCTAAGATAACATTTTTGGCACCCTGCGAGAAGAGTATCTCAGTCGAGGCCACCACTAAGCTCTTCTTTGAATGTATTTGGGTTCATCTTGGGCTCCCACAAACCATTATTTCATATCGAGACAGTAGGTTCCTAAGTACTTTCTGGTCCAGCCTATTGTTGATGATGGACACTAAGCTGACCAAATCGACTACCTTCCACCCACAAACTGATGGACAGACATAAATAGTCAACACGATGATTGTTCATATCTTGAGGATGTACAATACCAAACATCCACGCATATGGAATGCAAGTCTTCCTTTTGTTCAACATAGCTACAATAGAGGCCTTCACAACTCTATTGGCCACAACCCTTTTCAAGTGTGCTTGGGGTTCCAACCATTGGTCCCCATTGACGTAGCTCTACCCATTGCAGTTGCACAAAAAGAGTCCTCCCATGCTTAGACTGAGGCTGATTGAGCAACCAAATTTGTTAAACGAATCCATCACATCCAACAACAAGTTCATGATATTTTGCAGCAAGCCCATGCCAAGTACAAGCAGTGCCACGATAAGCATCGGGCACCACACAAGTTTTAGGTGGAATATAAGGTATGGTTGCATTTGCAGAAAGAGCGCTTCACAAGACCCCATCGGAAGCTCCACCCACTTTGATATGGGCCTTACACCATCACCAAGGCTGTGGGTGAGAATGATTTTAAATTAAGTATTCCTCCTTTCCTTGGCTTGCACCCCATATTTAATGTGGAACTACTTTGACCATATTTCTTACCTCTCCTGGACATTTCGGACGTGGCCAAGCACTTGGCTATTATAGAACTCAATCATGACTACATTGAACATGCGACAATTGATCATATCATGGACACCAAGATGAAGGGCACCCGTCCGCAGAACATCCAACTCTATCGGGTCGTCAAAGCAAGGCAACTTCTTCATCGGGGCAAGTGGCTAACCATGAGTCAGATTCAACAAAAGTTTCCCCATTTGATGGMGGAACTCGATGCAATGAGGACCATTGCTTCCCAAGGGGGGAAGAATGATCCAGGTGGATACTGGTGGCCACACACCTATTCCAATAATTCATGATGGTTCCACATCTTGGCAACTTTTCTATAGTTTTTTGGGTCCCAAAATTCCAAAGCTGTTTTGAGGCCTTAAATGACATTCTTTTGACATGGAAACGCTTAGCATGTAGCTGAAGGAAAATGCTATCAGAATGTGTACTTCTCAACTAGACCTTTCCAATGGGTTACCGAGCACCCCAAACGAAGATCGTATGCAAAAGTTACGCCCCCGAGAAGTTGACGTATCAACTAACACATCAGGGCCCACAAACCTTTTGGTGTTTCATCTTCTGGGGTTAAGGTTTTTGATGTTTAGGGTTTTCTCATTGATGATTTATGTTAAAACACCTTATCATCCTCTTTGTAATCAGCTTCTTGTGAATGAGCGTAGTTGACACATCTCTCTCTTTAGGGATAAGCTACCACCATTCTATGCCATAAATGACTTCTTAATTATCATGCAAAGTGCATGACTCATGCGAATCAATTGTGCAGAAGTGCATGAGCTCGAAGGTGTGGAGGTGCAGAGATGTGGGAATGTGGAAGCGCGTAGGAAGAAAGGATGTGAGTTCTCTGCACTAAGGAATTAAAATAAACTAAGTATTGGATAATATGTGTGGTCTGCATGGAGTGTGGGGAAGTGTATTATGTGGAGTGCGGGGGAATGTTTAGTACAAAATGAGAAGGAATGTTCAGTGGGGAATGTGGAGGAATGGTGATAGTGAAAATAATCTCTCCACAAGGTATGGAATCTTGTACATATCAACGAAATGGCTAGGTATAAATTTTTTGGAAGAAGATGGTTTAAGGAGATGGGAAAAATAATGAATTGGGAAAACATTTAATACAAGGTTTGGGATTGAAAGGTGAGACATGAAATGGATCAAAAATCTCCCACAATGGTCTCGGTGGAACCAATACTCATTTATTTATTTTTAACATTGGTGGGAGTATTACTCCCTCGTGATTATTTTATAGAATTTCCAAATTCCTTTTGGATGCAAAGATGTAGGAATTTCGCTAGCAAACTATAAAGGCTAGGGTCTACATGGTCATAAGGATAGAGGAATGTCGAGTGCTATAGCTCTCTAATATACTAGTGGGTTTCCAACAATAGTACTCGACTGAATATTTCACAATACCAACCAAGGAATGATAGACTATACCCTCAACCATGCTACCTGATACCTTGGTATGCGAGAGTGATCTCCCTGAGTGTTGTTCTAGATGTACTATAGCAACATGAAGACCACAAGTTTATGTAAGACTAGTTTTAGGTGTGTCGAAAGGGATTTCGATATACTTAAGGGTACATGGAAGACCATCCATATACAAGTGTTGTCTAATGTGGTACTACTTGAAGGGGTACCAATAGAGGTTGCGAGGGTGTCCAACCAGGTGACACAACTTGCATATTATGTGTGTATTCTTCCTCGACCACAATTTTACCTTCTGAATGACAGATCTATGTGTTATTTAAAGATGTTAGAACACATCTCTAGCGTAAAAAAATATATGCTAAAATTTGGATGCATGCTGGCTCAGGAAAGAGCTATGATACCACTTATAGCGTTCCTTAACCCTTAGACTTGAAACACAAACCAGGTATAGAGAGATTATGAATGCAAAAAATTATATACAAGAGACAAATAAGATGAAATATGTGAAATATACCCTTGTACTATGATAGTCGGAAGAAAGAAAGCAATGTTCACTTACCCTTTAAGGTGGGATGACCTTTCACCAAGCAAAGCTCCAAATACAATAATACTCAACAAGACATTCCATAACCTCCTATCTCTTTATATAAATTCTCAATATTAAAACCCTAACTACTTATGGTCCCATCATTAATGACTACCAACTACCCGGTGAGCCTTATAAGGTGGACCCTTTTATATTAAATAACTACCCACTACTATCTAATTGGCCTTATTCAAAGAGGATGGTTGCATACATCAATTGACTAACTCATATGTAGCCTAAGAAAGGGAGGTTAGGGTAGTACCCAAATAGGTACACAAATTATTTCACATTGTGCACAACTACAATGCTTAGCAAAATAGGTACATAACATTCACAAACAATCTCCAATTTTTATCATTGCCAAATTGTATGTTTCATAGTGATACAAGCTCAAACTTGCCAAATCAATCTTGCATCCTAATCACATGTCTAGATGCACACACACACACAAAGCTTCCATAATAGTTTTAGTTGCTACAAACAAAGTAACCAACACACATTTTCCCTCATGCTTTAATATATCTTTATTGGAATGCTTCTTTCTCTATTCTCACCTACGCTTGAAACAATCTTCCATGCAATATCCCAACTTGTTAGAATAATAACACAACACATTTTCTTTAAGACTTTTTAATACTTATTTAGAACTAACTTGCATTAACTTTATGCATTTCTTCTTATACGATTTCACTATAAATGCCCAATATGAATTGTTCTCCTATCTAACTCTATTTAGGCATTGTTCTTCTTGTAGTAGCATGCCACCAAGCTCATCTGGTGCCAATCTTATCACCCTATCAATGATATCTAGATTTAGTCACAAATATGGGAAAATTTTCAACCAAACATTGTTGGTTTATAGCACAAGATCCTTAACTTGTTTATTGTTGATCATGCACATCTTCTATTTGTGTCATATAATTAGCATTACTCTCACATGATTCATCTTCAATGCATAAGATTGATTTCTCAAGTAGAATATCCTTACTATGATGAGGTCTCCTATATATTTATAAAGGAGGACCCCAAATTTAAATAAACATAATGTGCTTGCCTCTAATATCACACTATGTAAACATATGTGCTTCAACACTCACCTTCCAGCATATCTTCCGGGAAGCAAATAATGAGGCAGACACTCTCTCAAAAAAAGCTCTCCACCTTACCCCGAATCAAATTTTCTATACATTTTGGGTGGACGGGCATAAAGGCAAATCATATAAGCTAAATCTTTGAAAGGTTTTCATTTTAGTATATTCCAGATCTTTGGCTATACTTGATGTAGTTGTGGGACCATAAACAAAATCGACCCAAATAAACGTGGAATTGACTTGATCCGCGGTTGTTTTTTAATCTCCGTATTGTATACTTTTATATCCTTTTGAATATAAAGAGTAATTTTTTCTCGTGGAAAAAAAAACACTCACCAATGGTGAATCTTGCTTGTGCCTCATAACTTCACATATAAGTTCCTTACACATGAGCTACACAACATTGTACGTGTGCGCTTCACTACATATTTACATAATTTTTTTAACCTAAACTTTACATAAACTTGAAATTCAACTTAAAATTCTAAATCCACCATAAAAGGGATCAAATTGTTTAACATTCAACTCATTCAATCRAATAATCATTTTAATTAATTAAATGAAATAAATAATATAAGTAGACCTTCGCAAGAAACATAATTCACCATATAAACACACATACAAATTGACATTGTGAATGAGTAACGGTTCCAACCTACCCGTGCATAATTCCATCCACTTCCGAGCAACGTTCATTAAGATTGTGCACGGTGGTAAGGATTGTCGACTCCATGTGTAGTGGAGAAATAACCATGGAGGATATGCATACGTTTTTTTTTATTGTGTGCACTTATAGGGGAATGAGAAGAATGAATTAAATCAAAAAAACATTTTTTATAAATATGTTTCTGGTATGCATATTTTCTAGCAGTGAGTCGACATAGCTCAATCGATTCACAGCAGCGTTCGACTGCTGGGAGTTTGCATTTGGACTCGAGAAGAAGCAGAAGACTGGGATATCTATCTAGGGTTTGTCTGCTTTTCATTATTAATAATCATTCCTCCAAAAATGCCCGGAAATCCTCCATTTTCCCAGCCGGATTCTGGAGAAATCCACGTAGAAAATGAGGAGGAGGAGGAAGAAAGCAAAGACGAGAAAGTACAGGAGGCAAAGGGGCAAATAAAGCAAGTGCAGAAGCTGGTCAAGCGTTTATCGGGCGAGCAAGTACAGATACGCGTCCATGACGTGAAGATCAAAGGGAACACAAGAACGAAGGATTCCGTGATAGAAGCGGAGGTGGAGGAAGTGAAGAATGCAAAGACCATGCAGGAGCTGGTGCAAGCGGCTGCCAAGGCCAATGCGCGTCTCCAGAGCTTGGGAATATTCGAGTCCGCCACCATTACTTTGGACGCTGGCCCTCCGGAGCTCCCCGACACTGCCAATGTCATCGTGGAGGTCCAAGAATCCGACAAACCCTTTTCCGGCGACATCGGCATTTTCTCAAAACCGGAGGTATTATATTATGTTTATTTCCCTAATTAAAATAAGTTCCAACATTTGTTTACTGATTTTGCACAGCCGATTCACTTATGAGTAAAGCATTCGCTTAGTCTTAGCGCTTGCAATATTCTTTCAGGAATTTAACTAGAATTTCATATATCATATGCAGCTTATGTTAATTAGGGTTCACAATTCCTGATAACAGAGGCAATTTTTTTTTCAGACATTACTAGAGTAAAACATAATATCTTTCTTTAGTGTAGATAACGAGGGAGTGTAAGGTACCGTCACTGAATGCAACTTTTAGTTCAAGTATTTTTGTTCTCTAGTTTTCTTTTCAATATCAGTATAGAGATAATTTCCCCAAACAGCGAAGGGTGTGGGACAACATCGCCCCTTTCACAATTAACTTTTAGGGCCATCGATCTGCTTCCTTTGCTGGCAGGAGGCGGAGACCATCTCATACCTTCTCTTTAATTGCAGGTTTAAATTCATTTTGTAGATCATTCTGCATCCACTTGCTTTGGGCATTTCCTATTCTGAAATTTCCTCACGTTTGAACTTCGATGTTAGACCTTGCCTTTACTTAGAGGATTATAAAAACAAGCCAGGCTTGGGAAATTATCTGGACGTCCTGCTGGAAACAAWCTCGTTGGAAGTGTGTCTKACTAGAAATAAGCTCATATTTCAAGGCAAGTAGTGTGATCATCAGAACGTGGCAATCAAGGCCATTGGAGTCAACTGTTTGCTGAGACATACACACACCTTGATAAAGATGAAAAAARGTGGCCCAATGGATGGTCCATTCCTATCTCTGAAGAAACATTGTCTTATCAAAGTCTTAACATTGGAGCCACCTGAGTGGACACAGAATAGGCCTGCACTCTGCTTTGATGTAGCGTCTAAAGTGAATTTGGGAAGARCAGATACCGGTKTAGTGATTTGCAAATGAGGATAGATAAGATAAGATAATTGTATCAATGTCCAATGAATGACCACAAAAGTAGGTCAATGGATCTCAAAAGTACATCTAGAGTAAATATAAGAGAGTGGGAGCACAAAAGCATATCCCAATGCTATACTATCAAAAGCAGAAAGTGTAAAACAGAAAAAATGTCTAAATAACTAGCCAATAAGAGTACATACTACAAAGTAAATGAAGAAGCAAAAACCATGACAAGTATAAAGAGTAGATGTCAAGGTGTGCTGAAACTATAAACAATTGTTGAATGCGGGGATACAGAAGAATACTTCTCAACCTAGTTATTAGTCATTGCAAAGAGGGTGATGCACTATTTGATAATGTCGCTTGGAGAATACAATGGGCCAAGGGGTCTTGGTTGTGTAATCCTTTGAGGAGCCATGGATTGAAGAGGTCCATCGCTCGTAACATCCAAAGCCAAAGGAAGAAACTTTGAATGGAAGATAGGCTGTTCGAACAGTCATAGAGAATAGTGCTTTGTGTGGAACGAGCCCAACTTTAGGACCTCCTAGAGATGGTTGTATGCAAGTCTGCTAGTGTTTGCCCTGGCGTCTAGAACAAGAACTCCTCAAAAGTATAATGGAGGTTGGTTGGTGTTGGACCTTAGAAATAACACATTTTACGATGTCATTTAGTCATTTTTCATTCACTTTACCCCTTCATCATCATTCCCTTATATTTYCRCATTTGACCATTTCTACCTTATACGAGCTTCACATGGCATACTTACACGAAAGTGGTTGATTTCCCATGTTTTGATGR
Organism: Picea mariana; assembly: GCA_032191745.1. NCBI lineage: Eukaryota > Viridiplantae > Streptophyta > Pinopsida > Pinales > Pinaceae > Picea > Picea mariana. The sequence goes on along the minus strand of JASDQU011100808.1, from coordinate 27,656 downwards.
TTACTTAGGGTAGAAATTGTGATTTCCCAACTTRCTTATGAAATTCAATAGTTGTTGGCAATTCTGCAGCTAATTGGYAGTTTTGGTAGGCAAACTTTCCATGTCATTTAYGAACAAATGAAGAGGAATATAGAAAATATAAAATATGGGTTTTGTGCAGAATGGGGTCATTTAGGTGATTTGTGAGGAAAATCTGCAAAAAGTACAAAACAAGGGGTGTATGGTTGAGATTTCTAAAACTAGTCATTYTAGCCTGCAATTCTGTAGCTAAGTGGTTTGAGCAAGTTTGGCTCATACCCACGAATTTGGACACATGGATCTCATGGGATATGTTGTTATTATCTTATTCAAWWTATCTTAGATCAAATCCAAGATTTGGTGGAGGAGATCCACATGTTTAGGATCTAGGATTTGTTGGTTATGAGATCCACTTGTTTAGGATCTGATCTCATCTTGTTGTAACTCCTCTTCCTATATGTATAAATATGAGAGGATATCATTCAGCTTGGGAGTTCAGGAGTGCATAGTTCAGTAGTTAAAGAATTAGAGAGTTGAAGAAGAGGAAGAGGAAGAGAAGGATCATTGTAATCATTTTGATGCTGGAATAAAGAGCTTGTTGTTTGCACATCAAGAGTTCTCTACTATAGTCCTCTTTGGCAGTGTATGCCAAGAGAGGCAGGGCCCCCTTTCTCTGGTATACGTTGCCCAGTTAGTTTTATTTCTGTTGTGTGATGTTATTAGAGTAGTTGCTCATTCCATTTCTTGTTCATTTCCTGATGCTCTTTCATTTCTGCATGTGTGGGTTTCCCTATTGAAGGCTAAGTTTTATAAGTTATCACAAAACAAATTAATGCTCTTGATATCAATCAAAGGAATGTGGTTAATGATTGAAACATAAGTCCATTGTCCTCAGTTGAACTTTGTAGCATTTCATTTCTGCAGTATTTATTTTTAGTTTGATCAAGCTACAAGAATTAGTGAAGCCATGAAGTAGCTAACTTATCGTTGTAACAGAGCACTTGTATCCTTTGTTAAATTTGGCAGCATCGACAATCATTCTCCAATGAGAGGCTGTATGGGCCACCCTGAGGCTAGCTAGGGAGATTTGGAGAATCAACCAATCTTGTGAGGTATTGACAAAAGCCAGGGGGAACGTACAACCTCTATGAGTTAAACCAAAGGTCAGGATGAACGAGATGGTATGTAAGTCTAATGCAAAAGTCAGCGAGAACGTACAACCTTTGTGAGCATAGACAGTATAGTGCAAAAGTCGGGGGGGAACGTACAACCTCTGTGAGCATAGACAAACTAGTGCAAAAGTTAGGGGGAACGTACTGTTGATTTTTCAATAAGCTAGGCTTAAGCATGAAGTTCATTCCATTTCTAGCATTTTACTTAAGCCATAAACAATTTGTTGCAGCAACCAAGATCACAAGAAGAAACACCATGCATAAGTACACAAGAAGTATTTTGGGAAACCCTTCTCAACAAGGGAAGAAAACCCAGCCAATCCTTTGCTATATTCTTCATGAGAAAGACCTCCACCACCATAAAGACCTAGCATACAAGAGGGTGCTCACAAACCCTAGAAGACTAGCGCCCAAGAGAGGTG
>JASDQU011100806.1:11003-23650 GCA_032191745.1 Picea mariana | reverse complement strand
CTCCTTCAAATCAGTCATGTGAGATGTTATAAGTGCCTCCTTAGTGTCGTTGACATGGCAATATGTCTGAACATCATTTGTGACACTAGTGACCAACTTGCGACACTTGTGAAAGTTGTAGGGAAGATGCGACACTTACGACGATTGAGAGGGACATGTGACACTTATCCAACTGAGCAATTTTGACATGTAACAGAATGCCCCCCAAAGTATGAAGTTAGAAAATGCCAACTGATGACTGAAATAATTTGTAGATGTTCAAGCAAGGGTATAGACTCGGAGAACCTGACGAAAGCTGCACACAAACATCCAACAAATATCATGACATATTTCAAAACCCAAGGCAGGCATACCTATGCTTGGGTGATCAAGACTTAGTAGGATATGGCCACCATAAAATACACCGCGGATCCATAATTGTATTGATAAAAAGGTATAGCCACCGAAGATACAATGTGGATCTATACTCTGATGACTCGGACTGATCATAGCCACGAAGAANTATGTAACAGTGTATGTGTCATTGTTCAATAGAACTCCTTTGCAGCCTGGGCAAAGCATATATCAAAGTGATGGCTCAACCCAGGGTCTTCTTACCAATCCCAATGTGATACGAATCTGACCATGTGAATAGATGTCTTGACGTCGAACATGGTAGAAACCACTTGATTACCGGTCAATGGTGTGAACTGTTAACAAGTGCGAGGGAAATCTGGATGTAGAAGAGCTTCTAGATTGGATTAGAGCTCTGGACACATACTTTGAATATGAAAATGTTGAAGAGGACAAGAAGGTCAAACATGCTGTCATTAGACTTAAAGGACATGCAGCATTGTGGTGGGATGAACTGCAAGCTAACAGGCATTGCCAAGGCAAGCAAAAGATCAAGAGTTGGGATCGGATGATTGCAAAGATGAAAGCGAAATTTATTCCCAGGGATTACCAAATTACTCCATTTCAAAGAATGCAGAACTTGAGACAGAAGTTGATGATGGTGAAGGAATATACTGAAGAATTTTACAGGCTGAACATTAGAGCAGGTCATCATGAAAGTAATGATGAAAAATTTTCCAAGTATATGAATGGCCTAAGATATGAAATTCAGGATGAGATGAGCATGGTGACCATCCAAATGATGGAATATTCTTATCATATAGCTCTAAAGGTGGAAGAGAAGCTGAGCCGAAAGCAAGGTCAAAGAGGCCGAGTAAAAATTCATCCCAGTGGCAAATCAGTTGCCCAGGATAAAAATCAGAAGCCTAAGGAAGAGTGGAAGAAACCTCAGACTCGAACTGAGAGAGGTGGAAGCTCACAGCGAGGGAAATATACTGACCCGAGAGGAGATTATGTTGATAATAATATTTTTCCTTGTACCAGAGGTAGAGGAAGAGGAAGAGGTGGAGTGATAAAATACTTCACATGCGGAAAGGTCGGACACAAGTCTTATGAATGTCTAGACAAGAAGAAAGAGGAAGGAGAGGCTCACATTACCGAAGATCAAAGGCAGAATGTTGAGGCAGAGGATGCTAAAGGAGGAAGACCGCTAATGATGCGAAAATCTCTTTTGACATCGAAAAGGGAGGTGGAGAGTTCAGTCCAAAGAAACAGACTTTTTTGAACTACGTGCAAAACCAAGAATTGGAAATGCAAAGTTATTGTAGACAGTGGTAGCATGGATAATCTTGTTTCAATAGAGATGGTAGAAAAGCTGGAGCTGGAGACGATTGATCATCCAAGCCCATATAGGGTGTCATGGTTGCAAAAAGGACATCAGGTAAATGTCACTAAACAATGTTTAGTTGAATTTAAAATAGGTGGATATAGAGATGAAATACTCTGTGATGTTATTCCTATGGATGTTTGTCATCTATTGCTGGGAAGACCATGGCAGTATGATAGGAATGTGATTCATGATGGGAGAATGAACACATACACCCTAGAAAAGAATGGGAGAACGCACATGCTATTGTCGATTAAAGACAAGGAAGTAAAACCCGAGGTAAGTAAGGCTGTACTTCTCATGAGTGGGAAGGAAATTCTTACAGAAGTTAAGAAGAAGGAGGAACCACAATTCATTGTGTTCAGGAAGCCGAAGATTGTCTTAACCCGTACAAAAGTAGATAATTTACCAGATGAAATTTAGCGACTGCTGGAAGAGTTCACTGACATAGTAGTGGATGAACTGCCTTGTTCGTTGCCACCGATAAGAAGTGTGAGTCATCACATTGGTCTCATACTAGGAGCTAGTTTGCCAAACAAAGCCACGTACAGATTGACGCCATAGGAGAATGAAGAGGTCAAAAGACAAGTCTAGGGTTTGTTGGATAAAGGTTTGGTCAGAGAAAGCTTGAGTCCATGTGTTGTTCTGACAGTACTCAGTCCGAAGAAAGACAGAGGCTGGAGGATGTGTATTGACTCGAGGGAAATCAACAAAATAACCATCAGGTACAGATTTCCATTGCGAAGGATGGATGATCTGATGGATTGCTTGAGTGGGTTGATTTTTTTTTCGAAGATTGACTTGAAGAGTGGTTATCATCAGATTCGCATGAGAGAAGGAGATGAATGGAAAACAACATTCAAAACCAATGAAGGGTTATACGAATGGCTTGTCATGCCATTTGGTTTAACAAACGCGCCGAGTAATTTCATGAGATTGATGAATCAAGTGCTGAAAGATTTCATTGGAAAATTTGTCATTCTGTATCTTGATGACATATTGATTTTTAGTAAAACAGAGGGAAAGCATCTGAAACATTTGGCGACAGTGATGAAGAGGTTACAGCAAGAGAAGTTACTGATAAATATGAAGAAGTCCTCATTCATGAAGACGGAACTCATCTATTTGGTGTTTGTTATTTCTGCAGATAAGTTGAGGATGGATCCATATAAGGTGGAGGTAATCAAGAATTAGCTGTCACCAAAGAATATCTTTGAAGTTCGAAGTTTTCATGGATTGGCTAGTTTCTACTGAAAATTCATTAGGAATTTCAGTGGAATTAGTGCACCGATGATGGACACAGTGAAGAAGAGACACACATCTTTTCATTGGACAAAAGAAGCTGAGAAGAGTTTTAATTTGTTGAAAAGGAAAATTACGGAACAACCAATTCTAGTGTTGCCAGATTTCAAAAAGACATTTCAAATGAAGTGCAATGCAAGTGGATTTGCAATAGGGGCAGTCTTAAGCCAAGAAGATAGGCCGATAGCATACTTCGGCGAGAAGCTAAATGAAGCCAAGATAAAATACTTCATGTATGACAAGGAGTTTTATGCTATTATTCAGGCATTGAAGAAATGGAGACATTACTTGATTCCCAAGGAGTTTGTCTTATACAGCGATAATCATGCATTGCAATTTGTGACTCAATAGGAAAAGTTGAATCAAAGACATGTCAAATGGGTTGAATACATGCAAAATTTCACTTTTGTGATTAAACATATTTCTTGTACTGCTAACAAAGTTGTTGATGCTTTGAGCAGGAAGTGTTTGCTATTGCAATAGTTCAGAGTCAAAACATTGGGTTTTGATGATCTCAGGGACATGTACAGAGATGATCCAAATTTTAAAGAGGCGTACGAAGTAGCTAAGAATCCAATTCTCAGGGATAGAAGCCAATGGGCAGAATACATGATCCAGGAAGGATCACTATAACGATATGTTTAATAATGCTTGCTTCCTTGCGAACAATGTATTTCTTTTTCATGAATATATTCCTTGTAGGGGTAAAGAAACAACCCTATTAATAATGTAAACCCTGTATATTCATATATTTTGTTTATTTTGTATAACTGCAAGCTGCATTCCATTGCCTGCTAATGACATATTGGTGCAGAGGTGCGAAGATTTGAAGGTGACTATGGCAAATATGTGCGGCTCGTGAAGACTTATTTATTTTTATTGTCAATTTTTTTAAGGGTAAAACAGACAATAGATCCTCATTCAAAATCACGGTCATAATTGTTTCCATGGAAATGTATACATATTTGGAATAAGGATTCTGAGAAACAACTGAAAAGATATATTCGAGGGATTCTATCAGTCACAGCATAGAAAAATAAACAAGGAAGCAAGATAATCCCTACATAGAGGTCGTACTGGAAGACGCAAGTCAAACAATCAGGCAAGGACAACAACAGCGGTAGCTAACTGATATGTTCATCCTTCATTTCATCATCCTCGCACAGAAAAGCAGGGCATTGAGATCCATAGGTCTTTTAACGCTAAGGCGACGACTGTAGATCAAGCTCCTGGCCGACTGCTCAAGCGAGGACTGGTGAGCTAGGGATGAAGGATAAACAACCTCTAGGTCACACTCAACACATCAAGGTGGTCAAGCTATGCAGGGAAATAAATCCATGGGAGTCAATCTATCATCGAGCTAGGCTAAGAAAATTTTCAGGAAACCACCTAGACCACCAGATCACTTGCCCAAGTAAAAATGCAGATTCAAGCCTAAGTTCTAAAATGATTTACCATACAAAATTAAGAAAGCATACCATTTCCTGTTCTGAGTGGACGTCCGACGTGCTCCTTGCAACTCCCGCGTGCCAACCGACGAGACTTCACCAGTACCTCCCAACCAATGCTAGGGGTACTCTTCTTCACGGCATAGAAAAATAAACAACAAGGAAGCAAGATAATCCCTACGCAGAGGTCGTACTGGAAGACACAAGTCAAACAATCAGGCAAGGACAACAAAAGAGGTAGCTAATTGATATGTTCATCCTTCGCTTCATCATCCTCGCACAGAAAAGCAGGGCATTGAGATCCATAGGTATTTTAACGCTAAGGCGACGACTGTAGATCAAGCTCCTGGCCGGCTGCTCAGGCGAGGACTGGTGAGCTAGGGATGAAGGATAAACAACCTCCAGGTCACACTCAACACAGCAAGATGGTCAAGCTATGCAGGGAAATAAATCCATGGGAGTCAATCTATCATCGAGCTAGGCTAAGAAAATTTTCAGGAAACCACCTAGACCACCAGATCACTTACCCAAGTAAAAATGCAGATTCAAGCCTAAGTTCTAAAACGATTTACCATACAAAATTAAGAAAGCATACCATTTCCTGTTCTGAGTGGACGTCCGACGTGCTCCTTGCAACTCCCGCGTGCCGACCGACGAGACTTCACTAGTACCTCCCAACCAATGCTAGGGGTACTCTTCTTCCCCCTTAGCCCCCTGAGCCACAAAGGGGCTACACACTCACTGTCTAGAGAATTTGACTAGCTCCCAGCTCGCCTCGCAAGGCCGAGCTACCACTCCTCAACGAGCTGGGTATCCCAAATCCCACAAGTAAATCAGTCAAGTAGATATTTCTGCAATGTAACGTTATGCAAATAGAAAGTGATCCAACCTCCATCTCCTCCCTTCATTATATAGAGTTTTGTGGTTCCTTACTTTCCAAAAATCTCGTTTAGTTAAGTTTTTAAAATTAAATTCCTAAAAATTCCCCCTCGTACAAGTGTCACCCATCCCCTTCATTCCTCCATAAATTAATTTCTTTAATTAATTAATTATCTTTATTTCCCTCACCAACCTAGAGTTACTCCTAGAATCACTCCTAGGTGTCCCCAAATTCTCTTACAGGTTTTAATGATTTTCCCCACTATTAATTTTCTAGTTCAGTTTAAATTAGAAAACTCTTAAATGGTAGATACTTTACCTAGTTTGACTTTTCACCTTTTCCCTTTCGTTTCCTTTTTCTTTTTGTGTTTCCCTCTTTTCCTAGTTTCCTAAAATTTTAGATTTTCCTTCTTTCCCCTTTTTATATAGAACTCAAAAAGGCAGGTGTGGAAATTAACCCCTTTTTCCCTTTTTTCTTTTAATTAATTTTTTTTTTAAATTATCATAAAATAATAAAACGATTAATTTCCTTTTTAAATTTTAATCCAACATATTTTTTTTTTTATGAATCAACTAATTTCATACTCCCTTTGTGTTACAAGATTTAATGAAGAGTATAATTATTATTTATGTTGTTTTAGTTTTTATTATTATTAACATCCTCTTCTTTTTTATATAGAAAGATAAAAATTTTCCACTAGCATAATTTAGACTTAAACTTTAAATTTTCGTACTGGGCGACATTTAATTAGGGAATTTTTAAAAAAAAATTCTTAACACGTTATTTGTCCTAAGTCCATCTAGGTTCATTCATCTATCATCAACAACGTGACGCGCCCTTCAGGACGCACTAGGTGCTCCAAGGGTGCCACTCGCCTTAATATGTTTCCCTTGCGCGACGTGCCATTCAGGATGCACTACGTGATCCAAGGGTGCCACTCGCCTCTCTCCATTTTTCTTGTGCGGCATGCCCTTCATGACTCACCATGTTCTCCAAGGGTGCCACTCACCTCTTGACTAACTTGGTAGACCTCAAAACCCCTAGAGTCAAAACTCCACCAGGTGAATTTGTGGGAGACTAAGGGCCTTTAAGGAATAAGGCCCCCGCCTTATTGCGCACCCCTTAGAATCATCGTGAGCGACTGTTGCAGTCTGCCCTCATGGCATCGTGGGTCCTCTCAAACTAGGTAGACGTTAACCTACATTTCGAGCCACGGTGGGAGTGCTAGTAGGCTGTGGCAGAGCTGCTATCCACACCTCTCCCTCACATCTCTAGTAGTTGTGCGTGGCCCCTTTACTCCACATGTGATTCTGGTCGACAATCTATCATCAGCCTGCATCATCAACAAATCATGTCAGAACATATCCATATCATATCATGTAATCAGATGCTCTAATATCACAGTAAAACAATCAAACCCCAATGGTACCCTCCCTGACTCGATCCAGAGTCCAAGGGGTTCCATCATGCCTCTGCATCCTCAAGGTCCAGAATCTTGCACACTCCGTAAAACAAGTCAATAATACATGTCTATGTCAAAGCAGTAAAACAACATGTAACATCATGCTCTAGCACACTAAGCGAACTTATTCTTTGAGGACACTTGCTCCCAAGTGATTTGGATTATTATGTTATTAAAACATTTGATTTTCATTATGAGGCATTATGGGTTGATGACATTTTGTTTTACTGCATTGACACAGATAGGTGCTATTGACTTGGTTTACTGAGTGTGCAGGATTTTGGAGCTTGAGGATGCAAAGGCGTTGATGGAACCCCTTGGACTCTGGATCGAGTCAAGGAGTGTACCATTGGGGTTTGATTGTTTTACTATGATATTAGTGCATCTGATTAGATGATACGATATGGATATATTCTGAAATGATTCGTTGATCATGCAGGATAACGATAGCTTGCCGACCAGACTCACATGTGGAGTAAAGGGGTCACGCATGACTACCAGAGATGTTGAGGGAGAGGTGTGGACAGCAGCCCTGCCACAGCCTACTAGCACTCCCACCATGGATCGAACTGTAGGTTAACGTTTACCTAGTTCGAGAGGACCCACGATGCCATGAGGGTAGACTGCGACAGTCGCTCACGATCATTCTAAGGGGTGCGCAATAAGGTGGGGGCCTTATTCCTTAGTGGCCCTTAGTATCCCACAAGTTCACCTGGCGGAGTATTGACTCCAAGGGTTATTGATGTCAACCAAGTCATTCAAGAGGCAAGTGGAACCCTTGGAGCACATGGTGCGTCCTGAAGGGCACGTCGTGCAAGAAAAATGGAAAGAGGCGAGTGACACCCTTGGAGCATGTGGTGTGTCCTGAAGGGCACGTCACGCAAGAAAAATGGAAAGAGGTGAGTGGCACCCTTGGAGCATGTGGTGCATCCTGAAGGACACGTCACACAAGAAAAATGGAAAGAGGTGAGTGGCACCCTTGGAGCATGTGGTGCATCCTGAAGGGCATGTCACTCAAGGGAACAAATGAGGCGAGTGGCACCCTTGGAGCACCTAGTGCGTCTTGAAGGGCACGCCACGTGGTTATTGATAAATGAATGAACCTAGACAGTCTTAGGATGAACAATGTGATAAGAATTAAAAAAAAAAACATTTTCCCTAATAAAATGTCACCCATAACGAAAATTAAGGTCTAGGTCTAAATCATGCTAATGGTAAAATTTTATCCTTTTTATAAAAAAAAATGTTGGAATGAAATTTAAAAAGGGAATTAATTGTTTTATTATTTTTGATAATTTAAAATATATTAATTAAATGAGAAGAGGGAAAAAGGGTTAATTTCCACACCTGCCTTTTTTAGTTCTAATGAAAAGGGGAAAGAGGGAAAATCTAAAATATTAGGAAACTAGGAAAACAGGTAAATGTAAAAAGGGAAAAAGGGAACAAAAGGGAAAAAGCAGAAAGTCAAACTTAGTAAAGTATCTACCATTTAAGAGCTTTCTAATTTAAATTGAACTAACAATTTAATAGTGGGGAAAGTCATTAAAACTTGTAAGAGAATTTGGGAACACCTAGGAGTGATTCTAGGAGTGACTCTAGGTGGGTGAGGAAAATAAAATAATTTAAATTAATTAAAGAAATTAATTAATGGAGAAATGTAGGGGATGGGTGACACTTGTACGGAGACGAATTTTTAGGAATTTATTTTTAAAACTTAAATTAAATGAGAGTTTAGGAAAGAAAGGGAGTTCGAAACTCTATATAAATAAGGAAGGAGAAGAATGATAGGGGGTCTTCTGTTTGCGTAACGTTACGCTGTAGAAATGTCTACTTGACTGACTTAACTTGTGGGAGTTGGGATACCCAGCTCGGTGAGGAGTGGTAGCTCAGCCTTATGAGGTGAGCTGGGAGCTAGTCGAAATCTCTGGATAGTGAGTGTGTGGCCCCTTTGCGGCTTGGGGAGCTAAGGGGGAAGAAGAGTACCGCTACCATTGGTTGGGAGGTACCGGTGAAGTCTCACTGGCTGACACGCAGGAGTTGCAAGGAGCAAGTGGGATGTCCACCCGAACAGGCAACGATACGCTTTCTTCATTTTGTCTGCATTTTATTTATTTATTCTGTGTTCTGGCAATGGAAAAGAGAAATGATTTCATGCCTGCATTTTATTTATTTGTTTTGTATTCTGGCAATGGAAAAGAGAAATGATTTCATGCCTGCATTTTATTTATTTATTTTGTATTCTGGCAATGGAAAAGAGAAATGATTTCATGTCTGCAAATTTTTATAATTGGTATTCTGGCAATGGAAGGGAGGAATTTTTCTTCTCTGCATTTTGCCCCTTGGTCACTACAACGATTTGCTTATTTATCCATGACAAAGTTTATGTAGTTCCTTTCTAGTGTGGTTGTGTAGTGATTTGCTTAATTATCCATGACATAATTTATGTAGCATCCATTCTGGCAAGCTCTGCCAGCATTTTTCCCTTTTAAATGATGACGACAACATGAAGTTCCTTCAGGTGCGTTAGGGGCACAACATTTTGCATCTTTTAAATACGAATAGCATTGAATGTTTTTCTGATGTGTCCCTGTACACGTTTTTCCTTTAAACCATGTTTGATTTTTTCATTTATATGACCACAATTTTCCTGTAAAATGTGACTAAGTTTGTTGCCCTCACCCACGAATGTTTGGCTTGAAACATTGCCTGAGCTGGCCGTATTTACCCACGAATTTTGGGCTTGAAACGTTGCCTGAGCTGGCCGTATTTACCCATGAATTTTTGGCTTGAAACATTGCCTGAGGTGGCCATATTTACCCATGATTTTTGGCTTTAAAACATTTTCCTGAGCTTGCTAAATTCACCCACGTTTTCAGCTTTTCAATTCCTCCAATTTCTTGTTGTGAATCTACCCCTTTTTCCTTTAAAAACTTGTTTCTGTTTTACTATTGAAGGCCCACAAAATTTTTCCATTCAAACTTGAATGAGATTGTTGTTTAATTCTCACGATTTTTCCATTCAGAACGTGACTGAGATTGTTGTCTAAATGGTCACGATTTTTCCATTCAAAATGTGACTGAGTTGTTGTTTAAATGCCCACGATTTTTACCTTTAAAATGTGACAGATATTGTTATTGAATTGCCCACGTTTTTTTATTTTAAAGGTTGACTTAGACTGTTGTTTAAATGCCCACGAAGTTGTCATCAAATTGATGATTGTTTTGTTGTGAATGACCACGGTTTGGAATTTAAAAACGGACTGTGTAGACCAATGTTTTCAGCTTTTTTCGCTGTGTTTTCATCACTTATTTTACACCATGTCTTACCATTGAATTTAAGGTCTGTTATTCACTGAATCCAATCAATTTCATCACCGATTACAACGTGTTTTTATCTCTGAGTTTTTACTATGTATACCACTGAGTCTGTTGTTAAATGACCACGGCTTGCCTTAATCATTGATTGAGTTGTTGTTGACTGACCACGAGTCGGTCCTTCTGCAGTTTTGTTTCATCCCTTTTATCCTCCTTCACATTGAACGCATACCCAACATTCTCACTACCAAGGTTTAATTACCACAACAATGTTACTGGACATGTTGATTATCATGTTAATTGCAATAATAAATGCTATTTTGTTGCCTTATTAATTGCTAGAATAATTGCTGCAACAATGTTAATGGTCAGCAGTCTCCTTTTTCTGTTAAAGGCCATGTTAATTGCAATATGAAATGCTAAATTTTTGCCTTATTAATTGCTAGAACATTTTCTACATCAATGTTAATGGTCAGCAGATTCCTTCTATTGATTAAATGCCACAGCGAGTTAAATAGTTAATAGTTATATAAATAGCCTGGTTATTGCGCTATGAATGGTTATGTTAACAGTCATGCAAATTGCCTTGTTAATGTTATATTAATTGTATGTTAACTAGAATGTTAAATACCTTGTTATTTCTATATTACTTATTATGAAAACAATCATGTAAACTATCTTGTTAATGCTATATTAATTGTCATGTAACTACTATGATAATCACCTTGTTAAATTGCTACAACAATGTTAATAGTTAGCAGTTTCCTTCTCTATGATAGTAGACCGCTAACATTGTTAGTTCGATCAATATAGCTAGACTATATGTTGAGATTTAATTTCTTATAAGTGCTAAGGGTAGCATTTCACTTTAAAAATGTTAATGTTGTTATTCAAGTTTATGGCTAGCTGGATGGGGATTCAAATTAATATAGAATTGTTCATTTAGGTTGTAATAAATATTAAAATTAGTATGGTGAGTAAAGACTAGATTGCAAATTTTAGACTTGCTAATTTAGATACGTAATGGATGTTAGTTGGATTTATAGATATTGCCTAATTGGTAACTTGTTGACTGTTAGAATTTAGACTGGTTAATTGATATGTAATTAACACCAATTTAAATCATAGATATTGACCATTTAGCCTTGATTAATGGTTGGGTTGTTGACGAAGTCATTTTTAGCTTGTGATTCCCATTGGGAGTGTTGTTGTTCATTATAATTAATGTTTGTACTTGGTTTTGTAAACATTTAATGTGCTTGGTAAATAAATTTTGGGTGTGTGGGTGTTGTTGGGAAAAACACCTTACGGACTAGCAAATAGAGTTCAGACTTTGCATGCAGATATGACCGAATAGAAATTACTTTCTACCTTCATCCCTAGATTTAAATCCCATTTTCTTAGTAAATGCATGGAAAGATCAACCTACCTCGTTACCGGCGTTTGATGTCAATGCTCTGTTGTGCTTGATTACTTGTTCGCAATGCTCCTTCCAAAGCTGACCTGCATTCAAGACGAGCAACAACTATGCATGCATACTACTTATATACTAACGGGTTAGAAATCAAACATAAACTAATCAAACCATAGAAAGTTCATGAATTAGGATGGGAAAAACATTATTTTTATTACTTTAAATGAGTCAACTTACAAAAGTTGAGACCGGCCACTGCTCCTTGAACTTGATCTTGGGCTCCTCTTCTTCTGTCCTTCAACTGCTTTGCTTTAAATTTCCTTTGGCATTAGGAAAGGCTAAAGGGTTGGGACAATGGAATACATAAATGGGCAGAGTTTCTTTGCTATATTTGTTCCTCCTCCAAATGGTACCCCTACCCCTTGTTTTATAGGCTAGAAGGAGCTAGGTATTTGGATGAACCCTTGGCCATGCATGGCCGAGAGTTTCAGTTAACTCACCCATAGCTTTTTGTTTCGTTGGAAACTTTCCTTTTTTCATGCTTTTGTCGGTCCACGTAGGTTGTTTTGGGTCAGCCGGCGTGTACACGTGTGCAGTAATGAGTTAGGGCACGTGGGCCTTGATTCAAGAGGATTTTCAAAGAGTTGTTCAACAGAGTTTTGGCACAGAAGGGATATGAGTTGGCCTGATGCCAGGTAAGCATGTGTGGTGCAATTTAGATTTATAACAGATGCCCCCTAATGTGTGAGGTTAGAAGAGCATCTGATGGTCGCAATACATTACCAATCTTTACTGATGTGTCGAACGATTGAGCCCAAGGATCAAGAACCGGGAGGTGTCGTCTACAAAATAACAAATGTCTCACTGAGGCGAGCATGCCCATGCTTGGGATAAGATAGAACCATGTATACCAATCAAATACACTGTAGATCCATGTCAAATAACTATAAAGAGTAGCTGCGAACAATACATAGCGGAGCTACATCTCGAAATCAGAAAGATATACATATAGAGTATCCATCTTCCAGAAGTTGATTCAGCCTGATGGCTGGAGATGAGATCTTCAGAGCTCGAGAAAAAACTTCAAAATCTTCCAAAACTTGGGTA
>JASDQU011100805.1:18340-35558 GCA_032191745.1 Picea mariana | reverse complement strand
CTTTGGAGGTCCTCCAAAGCTTCCCTACTCAGAGGAAATCCTTGTTAACCACTTTAGGCTCTACTGAGACTTGTAATCCGGGTACTATCATGTTAGATACAACCGACTTAAAACCTCGTCTGCCTTACCATGTAACGTTTCAGATAGTAGTGGCTCATCCCACGAAAACTTTTACACGGAATATCTTCCGCATGGTGGTCGACGAGGGAACCTCAACATGTGTTATGTCATTAGCATGTTGGAAGGCCATTGGCCAGCCCACTTTGTCTCAATCACCTACTCTCCTCACTGCTTTCAATGGTCATTCTTTCCGACCACATGGCATCGTTCCTTCTTTCCCTGTGTAGTTAGGAGGGAAAACTGTGTGTGTCGAAGTAGAGGTAGTTGATGCTCCCCTTGACTATAACCTCTTGTTAGGACATAGTTGGACTTATGCTATGCAAGCTGTGGTTGCTACCATTTTCCAAGTCCTATTGTTTCCACATGAGGGTCGGATAGTGACCATCGATCAACTATCCTTCTCCAGACCTGATCCAGATTTAGGGGAATCCACGGTCCCAATGATAGATAATCCTCAACTAGGTGTCATTAACATAGGATTTGGTTTGTGCCCATCCTTGATGGGTACCTTCAATTACCCACCTCCTCACGATGATGTCAAATTTATATCTAATCACCATAACGCTGATGTTTTTCAAGTTTCGTCGTTCCACATGACTTACTTTGAGGATCCTTGGATTCTTCCTTCCCCATCATCCACGATGGATGAGACAGGGCACTCAGGCATGTCCATGCCCTTGTTGGCCGCTGAAGTAGTGCACTCTTTAGTCCAGCAAGATTTAGCTAACCCTGATCCGACTCCCACACAAGAGTTAGATCCACTTCTAGAGCCTATTTGGGCTCAAGGTTCTCTCGCTAATGTCGATTCATTAGACTTAGTATTGCCTTCTGACGAAGAAGTAATTGAAGCAATGACTAGTTTGGACAAACCTTGGGAAGATCTTCATCACAGATCATATTTTCTCCCAGAGATAAGCTGAATCGAAGCAGGAGAATTCACTGTTACCATAACGGGAGATCAGTCGTGTCCTATTGATCTCTTAGCTACGCAGGAAATTTATGCTGAGGGAAATATGGAGACTATCACTGAAACTATACCCATCAACATCTCCCGAACCCTGGCGTCATGGAGAATGTCTTCGTCGGAGTGGATTTCTCCCTCGAAGAAATTCGAGTTTACATGGATATTTTCAAAGAATTCCGCGACGTTTTTGCCTGGTCTTACGAAGAGATACCTGACATCGACCCACAAAGTGTCGATCATGGGATACCTTTGTTATTTTTCAAGCTCACTTTGAGATCCAAAAGAAACATCCAACGAGACTGTATTTATGCTTTTTGATCTCGTCCAGATTAACTAAGAAAAGTAACCATTATGGAGTCTTCTTTAAGCCCTTTTCAGACTCCTTAAAGATGAAAAGATTGTCGAGTGACCTTGTTTCTTCACACTCATTAAATTGGTCCAGAAGAACCTTCCTTAAACAGGTCTCCTTTTAAGCCCTTTTCAGACCCTCTAAAAACGAAAAGATTGCTGAGCGATCTTGTGGCCTTTCACGCTCGTTAAATTGAAATTTGAAGTCACGTCCATTCGACAGTAGTTTACCCCTTTTTCGGTCCAGACGGTCAATTGTACGAACAAAGGTATACTCTATAGAACTTCCGTTCTTTAGAAGAGTACTCTCAGGTATGATTTATCCCTTTTTTGGGCATGAGGGACTAAACTTACGAAAAAGAAACCCCCACGGAGTCCATAGTTAAGCTCTTTTCATACTCCCTAAAATTGAAAAGATTGTTGAGTGACCTTATTCTTTCACACTCGTTAAATTGGTCCAACAGAATATTCCTGACGGAGTCCATAGTTAAGATTTTTTCAGACTCCTTAAAGTGAAAAAATAGATGAGTGATCTTTTCCTTGTCACACTCGTTAAAATGGTTTTGAATCGGCGTCTAATCGATGCTAGTTTATCCCTTTTTCGAACCGACTATACTATCTTCGAAAAAGGTACCCCAGCGGAGTCTCCTTTTATTCTTTTTCAGACTCTCTAAATATGAAAAACCACCAAGCTTACCTTCTCTGGGCTCGTTAAACTTACATCAAAGGATGTTACCATTGTTTGTTCTATCAACCACATTTGCATACCTTATCCACCAGCCTTGTGACAGTTTGCTTCTGCATCTTAACACCTTTGGCCGCCGGAGGATTTTTCCCGAGTATCATTTTACCAGAACATCAGTCTTGTCCTTGTGCCTTGAGCTCGTATGTTTGCAGTACTCGTTCCTCCATTGTAACGTAATATTCCTTTATTATTTTTCCAAAATTATCGAAAAGAACAAAAAAATCAAATATACCCCAAAAAGAGGATGGGAAAAGTATTTTCTTTATTGGCAGCATGATGAGTCGCCCTTGGATAAAGCACATCTATCCATTTTATCATCAAACTATGGGATGTAGTATGACCTTAGGAAGATTTTCTCGCTACATAGAGTTGTGTCCTCCACCGTTTGGTTATTCTTCCAAACATATGGAGAGTTTGTGTTGCCTTCTGCTTGGTAGACTTATGATTAACATATTTGCTGCCTGAGTCTTATCACTTGTCATGCTATTATCCAAGGGAATTTTGTCACTAAGCCTGAGTCAACCCCTCTGCAATATGTCTCTTGTCCGCATACCCGGCCATCATGAATGTCCAATCAAGTCCTTGTTCGAAATCACTGAAGCCTTCAGTCCGATCATCAAGATTATCAAGTCCATAACCGACGAGTCGTCGAAGACCTCTAGGTAGTATAGTCCTACACTCATATTACACTCCTACCTAAGTTTTAGAAGATTTTGAAGTTGTTGCTCGAGCTCTGAAGTACAACCATCAGGCCGAATTAGCTTTTGGAGGATGGATACTCTATATGTATATCTTTCTGATTTCGAGATGTAGCTTTGCTGTGTATTATTCGCGGCTACTCTTTAGAGTTATTTGACATGGATCTACAGTGTATTTGATTGGTATCCATGGTTCTATTTTATCCTGAGCATGGGTATGCCAACCTCAGTGAGACATTTTTTATTTTACAGATGGCATCTCCTGGTTCCTGATCCTTGGGATTAATCGTTCATCACATCAGTAAAGATTGGTAATGTATTTCGGCCATCAAATGCTCTTCTGACCTCACACATTAGGGGGCATCTATTATAACCCTAAATTGTACCACACATGCTTACCTGGCATTAGGCCAACTCATATCCCTTCTTTGCCAAAACTTTGTTGAACAACTCTTTGAAAATCCTCTTGTGTCAAGGCCCACGCGTGTGCACACTGGATGACTCACAACATCCCGCGTGTACCTAGCAAAGCATGAAAAAAGGAAAGTTGTCGATGGAACAAAAATCTATGGGTTAGTTAACTGAAACTCCCGGCCATGCATGGCCGAGGGTTCGTCCAAAACCCTAGCTCCTTATAGCCTATAAAAGAAGGGGTAGGGGTACCATTTGGAGGAGGAAAAAATATAGCAAAGAAACTCTGCCTATTTACGTAATCCATTGTCCCAACCCTTTATCCTTTCCTCATGCCAAAGGAGATTTAATGTAAAGAAGTTGAAGGACAGAAGAAGAGGAGCCCATGATCAAGTTCAAGGAGCGGTGGCCAGTCTCAGCTTTTTTGTAAGTTGATTCACTTTCAGTAATAAAAAAAATACTTTTCCCATCCAAATGCATGAATTTTCTATGGTTTGATTAATTTATGCTTGATTTCTAACCCTTGAGTATAGAAGTAGCATGCATGCATAGTTGTTGTTTGTCTTGAGTGCAGGTCATCTATGGAAGGAGCAACACAAACAAGTAATCGAAGAACAATGGAGGATCTACATCGAATGCTGGTAATAAGGTTGGTGGTCCTTTTCCATGCATTTACTATGAAAAAGGGGTTTAAATGTTGGGTTGTAGGTAAAAAAGTAGTTTCTATTCGATCAAAATCTGCATGCAAGTCTTACCCTAGTTTGCTAGTCCGTAGGGTGTTTTTCCCAACAAAAAAGCTCCATGTGGCGACTTTTTTTTTAGTTAGCTCCACTTTTATAGTTATTTTTAGTTAATTATATGTTATAAATAAGAGCATCGACCTATTAGAAAGGGGTCGATGGTTGTTGCAAATACCCTCATTTTTTTATTTTGTAAAGAACTATTTTGGAGCTGTCTTAATTGACAAATCCTATTTAGGACTAGAGACAAGTTTGTGTTTTCATCAAAAGTGTGTATGATTGGATATGAAGAAGAATTATTTTTTATCTCATCTCATGAATGGATGCTATAACGAGTAAGAGCTTCTAAATCTGTTGATAAGTTATTTGATTCAATGTTTTTACAGTTCTTGTATTTAATGATGGAAAGTAAATCATTGTGTTAGTATGTCATTGATGATTAGAGATAAGGGAACTATTTTTCTTGTCATCGTTTATTACATATATGTTTTCTTCTAATAATCGCACCTCAGTCAATAATTGGAACACCAGCAGGTTAATGTATTAGTACTAGGCTTGTGGTAGGGAATCATTGTCTGCATGCTAGAGTGAAAGGGTTATCCCAAGCTCAGCCTTCTCCAGTAGTTAAGCTTTCCCACTTTGTTACCTAGTTGGTTTATACCGGATTTTATCTTGTATTGGTCCCACCTATAAGAGAAAATACAAAAGGAGAATGTCTAAACTAAAGGAGGATTTTTCATAAGAAGACATCCTATCGATCACTACGTAAAGCCCATCGATCTTTTGGCCGGATCACAAGATCTGGAGAACCATTCCACCATTAAACGTTGCAAATTCTTATTAGGCCTTGGTGGTGGGTTTGGTTCCTACTGTTGAGTTAAAGGGATTTATGACCCCTCAACAGTGGGAAAAGGCCAAGCCAAACACCTATGGAATGTGGGGATGGACCATAGGTATAGAGATTGTCCTCATAGAAAGGAAAAGGTGAGAGTTGTTAACAATGTTTAACAAGCAGAAAAAGTGGAGGACATGGGAAAAAGAGTGCCAAGGATATATGCAGCCTTGGACAACAAGCAAGTTGAGTATCAATCACACATGATTGAAGTAGAAGGTATTATCAATAACCATTCCTTTACTATTTTAATAGACTCATGAGATAGTCATAGGTACATAGATCCTAAAGTTGTGGAAATATTATGTTTGCCAAGAAGCAAGCATGAGAAACCTTGGCTAGTACAACTGGCTACAGGAGCCAAGAGGAAAGTTTTTGAGTTGGTTAAATCATGTCCAGTGGGCATGAATCGACTAAGTACCAAGGCAGATTTGAACATCTTTACTTTGGGATCATATGATTGAATAATTGGTATGGATTGTATGGACCAAAATCATACCATATTAGACTTCCATAACAAGGCATTCAATTGCTTGGATGAAGAAGGAAATCTGAGAGAAGACCAAGGAATACCCAGGGCAGTTATTTTCCGGGAAATCTCAACAATGCAGCTAAAAAAGTGTTTCAGGAAGGGTTGTCAAATATTTGTAGCCCATATGGAAGAAGAATCTAAGGATAAGGTCCCAAATGTGGAGGATCAGGCAGTCTTGGAACATTTTGAATATGTATTTGAGGAGATATCGGGACTACCTCCAAAGAGAGATATTGATTTCTCTATAAATTTAACATCTGGAGTAGCCCCCAGTGTCAAAGACTCCATACAGAATGAGCATGCCAGAGCTGAAGGAACTACAAATGTAGCTTGAAGAGCTTCTGAAGAAGGGGTATATACGCCCAAGTGTATCACCTTGGGGTGCCCTAGTATTGTCCGTAAAGAAGAAAGATGGGACATTGATATTATGCATCAATTTCAGACAGTTGAATAAAGTGACTATAAAGAACAAGTATCCTCTGCCAAGGATTGATGATCTCTTTGATTAGTTGAAGGATGCAAGGATATTTTCGAAGATAGATCTCAGGTTAGGGTACCATCAGGTAAGTATTAAAGAGGAAGACATCAACAATATTGCCTTCAGAACAAGGTATGGTTATTATGAGTTCACAGTTGTACCATTTGGGTTATCAAATGCACCTATTGTTTTTATGTGCTTAATGAATGGCATTTTCTAGGAATATTTGGACAAATTTTTCATTGTATTTTTGGATGACATCCTTGTATATTCCAAATCGGAAGAATAGCATGAGCATCATTGGAGGATGGTGTTGCAAGTGCTGAGAAAGCATCAGTTGTATGCCAAACTGAGAAAGTGCTCATTTTATCAAAACAAAATACACTATTTGGGGCATATCATATCGAGATAAGGGATAATCATGGACCCTGAAAAGATTGAGGTTGTTGTCAGAATAATCGATAAGTGAGGAATACATGTCATTACAATTTATCATAGCCACCAAGAATACATTATGGATCTATGCTCTAAAAGAATTCAAATTCAAACATAGCCACGAGACATACACAATGGATCTATGTGTCAGCACAAACTTATGAATACTCTATCGCAACCTGGATCAAAATGATGAGATCCAAGGTCTTCATTTCCATCGTCTCTAAGTATAAATATAGCCATGTGATTACAGGTGTCGAAGTCGAACATGGTAGAAACCACTTGATTACTGGTCATTAATGAAAAATATTAACAAGTGCGAGGGAAATCACCATTGATGTCAATGACCCCCAAGGTACTCTAGTACAATCCAAAGAATGCAAATGAATGAGTTGAAGTTGAACATTCAATGGAATATTCCAATCAAGGGTCAATGATGTGAAACCACTGTTGAAAGTAAAGAAACCTGCCATTGAGGCATGTAGGCTCTAAGGTACTAAATGATTTCTAAATATTGTTCCTGGATAATGAGTTGAAGTCGACAGGAAAAGAGTTGTCATAGGAGGGCCTTGATGTATCCCCCATAAATGACACAAAATATGTAACATATTTGAAGTAGATCAGAGTATGAAGTGATTTGGAACTAACTCGAGGAAGGCCAACATGGTAGAAAATTTATAACTACAGATGGACGACTCAATAAAAGTCTTAGACTTCTCTTGAACATATGAATGAAATGACAGTTGTCTTGGAAGCATTGACTCAAGGAGGTCCCAACATATGAACTTATGGATGGTTGAATGAGAGACAAATGGATTTCCCAACCCGAATACAAAGACAAAGGGGGGTGTCATGTTCAAGAGTGACTATTACTTCCACTAACACAAATATAGAGACACATTTATTTCCTCATTTTCCCCTGCCATTTTTGGCGAGTACCTCTTTATTTTTATGCAAGCTTGATGAGGATAACATATGCTTGTAGATATAATCTCATCCTTCAGATGAGTCCCTCATAGTATGTTTAACAAACCCTAAGAAGGAGTGGTTCGATCCCATATGGGTCTTTCGATGTTTGTTTAATGAGTCCAAAGAGAGAAAACTCAGGGGTTTTTCATTTTTAGAGAGTCTAAAAAACACTTAAAGAGAAATTAATCATGTCATTTTTTGTAAGTTAGTCTAACAAGATTGAAAAAGAGATAATCGACCGCTTATCATATGTTTTCTTCAAATACTTTTACGAGCGTGAAAAGAACAAGGTTGCTCGTCCATATTTTCATTTTTAGGGAGTTTGAAAAGAGGTTAAAGGATACTCCATAGGTTTCATTTTTCATATTACCAATGCGAGTTTGAAAAAATGAAAAAATACTACTCGATTACATTCTCATGGTTTCATGAGCATGAGAAAGAATTAAGACTCTGCTCAGAGTTTTTCCTAAAAAACCCTAAAAGGATATGTACATAAGAAAAATATGCAAAAACAAATGGAAAAGGGTGGACCCATGTTCAAACGTCTCATCTCTTGACCTTGTAATCTACAAAAGTCAACACTTTTCCAAGTTGTTAAGACTTTAGGGCATGGACAAAATATAAAAATAATATAATTTTGCAAATAAAAGTGGTAAAAAACAACAAAATAGGCCAAAAACACCATTTTACCATTTCATTTTCAAATTTACCCAAATATAGCTCCAAAACCCTTTTTCTCCCCAAATTTCAACTGTCGATTGTAGAGCGTGTGGTGGATCATTTTGTGAATTGTCTTCGTCAAATAGGTAATCTTCTTCTTCTTCATCTTTTCATGGTTTCAAAATTTGTTTTTATTGGTCAAATTTTGGGTGTTAGGTCAATTTTTTGGGGCTACCTGCGTGTTGAGATCGTCACAGATCCACTATATCGTGAACTGCGATGATCTTGCATCACCACAAGAGACCCCATGGGAAGGGTGCAACAAAATTTCTCTACATGAAATTGCAGCCCTGCGACAACTACAACCAAAAATTTAAAAAGATAAACTCAACTAGCAAAACCCCCAGGAATGAAATTTTTATGTTTCTAATATTCTTTTAATGTTACTTGGCAATCATTCCTTGGTCAAGATGCTTGAGTGGCGTGAGTGAGAGCATGAGGAAGAGGATTGTTTTTTCGGGAATGACCTGGGGACAGTTATGGCTCTAAGGCAATGTGGGTTACTCAAGTTTTTTAGGATTCAGGGCATGAGAGCCTAATTGAGGCTACTAGAGTATTTGGTTCACATGTGGGATGTGAACGAACATGTCTTTCATGTGGGTGTTCATACACTCACAATAGATATAGAGGATATCTGTTTTCTAAGAGGGTTGTCTCACCATGGTTCACGGGTATCGCTCATAGGCAGCAGGGGTGGGGGTGAACCTATGGATTACTATGTTTGCCACCATTGTGTGCTAGGTACTGAGAAACATAGAGGCAAGGTAGCCATCAGAGATGTATGATATTTACCGTTGCAGACCATCCTTTACACTATTACCCACATGGAAGGGAGTGCAGCTCCCCATATGGCTTTGCAAAGCCATTTTCAGTATGCGATAGAGTGCATGCAACCTGAAGTCTTCAACTAGTGTGAGGGTGTCCTAAAAAGCATGAAAAAACAACTCACAAAGTGTCGAAATGGTTGGTTGAAACAATTTGTATATGGGTCCATTTTGGTGTCCTTCTTCCTAGAGAGATTTATTGTCCTACGTCTTCAGGTGGAGTGGGGTATACCCGCTCCAAATGATCCACGGATGAAGAGGTGGGTGGATCTAATAGATCGACATGGTGGTGTTCCCATCGTCAAGTATGATGATGTTTTCTTCCAATGGCTGAGGAATTAGCTACTCATGGTGGAATATTATGCATATGTCGGGAAAAATTTTTGTGGGGATCCATATCTAGCTCTTCTCAATGGATCCCATTGGGGGGACATAGGTAAGAAGGAAATTTTTGTTATATAATGTTTTTAATATTTTAATTATACAAAATGTTTTTTTTGTGTTTTATCTATCCAAGAGACTAATCAAGTGCTCTCAATAACATAGATGTGGGGCCTTATCATCCTCCAAGATAATCTCCCATCTAGAGGAGAGGAGAGAGAGGTGTTGTAGTAGGGGTAGTTGTCATAGATTTCAAGGCTATTGAACAAAACCTGGAGGGACTAACCATGAATATCCCTGATGCCACGGTGGATGAACTTCCTAGGCATTATCAACTCCACACAGTGGGCGTATCTACATCTATTGGTCGACTACTCCATAAAGTAGCATAGGCAGTCGCTTGTTATAGTGAGCAACATCCTTAATTCTTTTTGTACATGAAGCCATGAGCTTCACATTTTGATATTTTGGTCTTCGGACAAACACCTTTTGTAAAATTTTATTGTTATAAATATAAAGTTCCTACCGGCTTACTTGTTTTTGTAAAAAGTGTGATTGGGTTTATAAATGTCTCAAATGTATGTCTAACACATAATTATCCAATGCATCTGTCAATGTGTTTAGACATCTAGGAATTTGTTGATATTCAATGTAATCAAAATGTCTTTCCAAGAGGCAAATTCGTAAATATACCCGTAACAAAGTAGGACTTCGGATGGAATAAATGTTACTCAACTTTAGTACTACTAAATGTGAATAAAGTCGTACAATAAGACAATGGATTCCAAGTGAGACGACGTCAGTTAACAATTCGATAAATGCATTGTATTTCGTGATATTATTAGTTGCACGACCAAGGAAAACACCATGTAGATTGATCAATTCATTTATAGGTGCATAGATTGCCCAAGCAGCAGACGCTAAGTTTTGAGTACTGTGACTAGATTCATCAGCAAATCTGATATAGTCTAGCAAAGACATCGACATCTAGAAACCAAGCACAATGCAAGGTAAGCAATTGAAAGGCGGAATCAATAAATGAAAAAGCACACAAGAGTATGATACACTAAAAATACACAACACTCATGAAAAAAATAGTTTAAGCATAGTACTTCTTCAAGAAAAGCCCATTTCTGGGTTTGTTGTCCCTCGACCAAGCTTTGGGAGAACCTTGGTTGTGTTTGACCATTTTTGGGACTTTGACAGGCTGGTTGAATATGGAGCACCCAGGTGAAGCGAAGATCGCGAGATCTACCCTTTTTGTAGGATTTTTGGGTTTTAGGGTTTATGTAATGGGTATGGGATGTTGACCCATGGGTCTTATCCATGTTTAGGCCCTTTTTGTAATGTATAAATAAGTATCCAGGTGATGTAATATAATTTCGATCTATGTGATCGTAGTGATATTTGTCTTAGTGGATGGATGCGTTAAGGCTTGCAGAGCTAACTACAAGCATTTTGTAATTTCTTTGTGCACAGACTGTGTAAAGATTTTTTCTTTGACCTAACTCGGGGAAGGAGGATCTAGAGAGGTGTGCATGGATCCACTATCCTATGTGTAGTTGGATTTGTGGCTATGTGCATGTAAGAATATTGAAGGAGACTAATAAAGAAGAGAAGAAGAGTTGGTGGACATAGCCCCACACTAGGGTGAACCACGTATACCTTGTGTTGATGTGTTTTGTGTTATGTTGCTCATGTTGTTTATGTATTTGTTTTCTTAGTGCATTGTTCTTGATAGATCTATGAATTATTATTGCTTATGATGTGAATGAATGTTAGATTTGAAATTATGCTAAGTGCTTATAAGTATTGGATATGTTTATTACAACATTTTTTTGTATTTAGGGTTTAACCTGCGATGTGAATAAGGGTTAAAGACTAATGAGTTTTGATTGCTAAGTGCTCTAGTAAGTATTGTGATCACATATCTATGTCTCGGCTAGGTTGTAGACACTTGAGTCCTGCAAACCCCCCTGCCTCTACCTCGGGTGAGACTTCATCTACTTCGCAGATGTTGCCGAAAGGGCCGGTAGTTAGGGTTTTGTTGGTGCATTGTTGAATCGTTGAACCCCAGGTCTTCCCTTATGCCAAAAAATGGTTCCGTTATCGAGACCTGAAACTGTGATTGTTGGGAATTGAGGAAAAGAGAAAGCTCTGTGTGTAGATATGTTTTTGTAGTGTGCATTAGTCTACTTGACTTGTGAAACTTTGTGCTAAGAAGAGAAGTCCGATATGAAGAAAAGAGGTAAGATATTAAATCTTTGTGCTCTGATAAAGGTAAGATAAGTGGAAATGTTTTCTTTGAATGTATGGATCTAGATATGTTTGATATATTTGGTCCTAGTCTGAAAACTAGGGCACAACTAGAAGAAAGAATATTTTATATGAATAAATTTGATAGAGATAGTGAAAGATATGTTATTCCTATGCATAGAAAGAATTTTTGGACTAACAAGTGGATGCAGGACCCTAGAAAGAATTTGTGCAGATTGCAGGTCCAACACTGTGATCTTAGTGCACAGTACATAAGAGGTTGGGGATTGTTTAAGAGAAAGAGAGGATTGACATTATGTTATAATTGCAGAAGACTGTGACACCTTGCTAAGGAATGCCCTGGTATAGGTCATATTTATCTTTGTTGTAAATTTGTTGATCATGAAATTTTGTTTTTCTCTAGAATGATTGCTAAAGTTGAAAAGATGAACATCAGACAAGAAAACCCTAAAGAAGTTCAAGAGACTAAGGATGTGTTAGAAAAATAGAAAGAATCAAAGGCTATGTTATTACAACTGAAATAAACATTGAATGATCATAGAGACATTAGTTTTCCAGAGATCTTAAAAGAAAAGTAGTGCATCGAAACAAGAATAGGAGACTTTGACATAGACTATGTTTTGGATGAGGAAACACATGTGAATCTTATGCTAAAAAGTACTTGGAAAATTTTTGGAAAGCCTACTATGCTTCCTTCATTGGGAAAGATAGGATTGTTTAAAGGAAATATGATAACCCTATGTGGAAGACTTACTCATGTACCTATGACAGCTACTGGAGCATCAACTGAAGAATAATTTGAGTTCATTAAGTTTGTTGAGAATAGCACGCCTTTCGCATTGTTGTTAGGAAAGACCTGGATTGAGAAATATCAGGTTCGAAGGAAAGAAGAAGAGAAAGCCACATCACAAAAAAAGAAAGAATTAAGGGACTTCACAACTAGGAAAATAGTGAGCCTAATACAAGAACAAGAATACACGTCGATGTTATCGGGCTAATCATTAAGTTTGGGCACGAATCGATCCCCCTAGATCCACCTATATCTAGAACAAAACAAGATAGAACATGGTGTTTTCCCTAGGATCTAATCCTCAAATTTACTATCGAACAAAATACAAGAGACATACCTTTAAGTGTCGCTTCCTTATGTATTTGTTGTTCCTGTTTCGCTCTGGTGCTCTTGTGATACTGATCCTACAATGAGACATAAACCAACCAAAGTGAAAGTAGTAGAAGCATATTCAATGACAACCTATGCATATGATCAAGGAATTTTGCAAAAAAATAAAGATAATTCTATGGGAAAGAAGCATTCCACTGTATTATATTAAATAATAGGAAGAGAGATTAAAACTGGATGCCTTGATGTTGTAAGGTTACTTCCCACAATTCCTTGTTTCCCACACACTTCTTTCTCCAAGGATTTTGAGACCATGGATCTGAAAGCTACTCACAATCTATCTTAACAAATCCAAGCTTAAAACCACTCTGACCAAGCTAACAATCTCAAGCCAAAACAACCTCTAACCCTTTCCATGAGATCTCCTCTTCTTTTATAAGCTGAAGAGGATAAGATGAGAAGGTTAGGATGATCCCACTACATCATGAAAGCGAGTAAGATTCAAACCATTTGGAAGCCACCTCACCATAGAAAATTCTCCTTCTAGAAGCATCAAGAAGATGCTCAATTTTACCACGTATGAAGATTTCCGTGCCCTAGACATAGTGCAGCCTATGGAAACTTTGCAGCCTGGCTTTAGTACAACCTATGGAAATCAGGCATTTACGCACCCTGTGTGTAGAGAAGCCTATGGAAATCCTCTTTAATAGGTTTTTTATAGAGGAAAACACAACTTCTTCTCTCATAAAAAGTTATTTTCCCTTCTTTCTTCAGGAATTCAGGCCATTGACCCCTCTGAAGGCAAAAAATAGGTTTACATCATTAACGGTCATAGGGTTGAAGAAAATAATGTGTAACAGATAACCCCCCAAAGTATGAAGTTAGAACAGAGTGATCATTGAAATACTTTGTCGAGTGTGTGTAGGGAACAAGGAACAGTTGGTCAGAAACCTACCAACAAACAAGGAAATACAGTACAATAATATATCATCACTGAGGTAGGCATTCCCATACTCAGAATACAAATGACTCAAAGCATAAATTTTGACATGCAAAGATCCATGTCAAGAAATATAGGTCACGGCCACCAAACATACACTGTGGATCCATGCCATTATGAATCAAATCCGAACATAGCCACCAAAAATACATTGTGGATCTATGTGTTAAAGG
This sequence comes from Picea mariana, assembly GCA_032191745.1. Taxonomy (NCBI): domain Eukaryota; kingdom Viridiplantae; phylum Streptophyta; class Pinopsida; order Pinales; family Pinaceae; genus Picea; species Picea mariana. The sequence goes on along the minus strand of JASDQU011100805.1, from coordinate 21,731 downwards.
CTCAAATTTGAACATAGCCACCAAACATACAATGTGGATCTATGCAATAGTACAAACTGAATATACTCCAACGCAACCCGAATCTGTGAGAAACAATTCAAGGTCTTCATCTCCACCACTCTATAGTAAAAATCTAACCATGTGAATACATGTGCTAAAGTCGAACACGGTAGAAACCACTTGATTACTAGTCATTAGTGAATATTGTTAACAAGTGCGAGGGAAATCACCATTAATGTCAATTACTCCCAAGGTACACTAGTACAATCCAATGAATTTGAATCAATGATCTAAGGTCGAACACTCAGTGGAATCTCCCGATCAGGGGTCAATAATGAAAACCCACTATCAAAAGTGAGCAAACCTGCCATTGAGGCATGCAAGTTCCAAGGTACCAATTAGTTTCTAAGTCTAATTCCTGGATAATGAGTTGAAGTCGACAGGAAAAGACTTGTCACAGGAAGGCCTTAATGTATCCCCCATCAATGACACGAAACAGGTAACAATATTTGAAGTAGATCAGAGTAACATGTGATTCAGGACTGACTCAGGGATGGTCGACACAATAGAAGGCTTAAGGACTGCAGGAATGGTCGATGCAATAGAAGGCTTTTCGGGTTGAACTTCTCTTTGAACATATTGACGACATGACAATTGTCTTGGAAACAATGACTCAACAACAGGGATCACAGACCAATTTGTAATATTATAAAGGAGTATGATCAAGAGACAAGCGGATTTTCCAACCTAGACATAAGGCGAGTGAAAGGGTTTCATGTTCAAAAATACTCTTCCATAGAATACAAGTTTAGACACATTTCTTTCCCAATTTTTCCCCCACCATTTCTGGTGAGTACCTCTTTATTTTTACACAAGCTTGAGGAGGATAACATATGCTTGTAAATGTAAGCTCATCCTTCGGATGAATCCCTCGGAGTATGTTTAACGAACCCTAGGAAGGAGTGGTTCGGTCCCATATGGGACTTTTAATGTTTGTTTAACGAGTCCAAAGAAAGAAAACTCAGGGGTTTTTCATGTTTAGGGAGACTGGAAAACACTTAAAGAGAACTATTTCAGTTCCTTTTTTGTAAAGTAATCTGATGAGACCGAAAAAGAGATAAAATATTTCTCAACAGAAGTTTTCTTCAAATACTTTAACGAGCTTGAAAAGAACAAGGTTGCTCGACAATCTTTCATGTTTAAAGAGTCTGAAAAAAGATTAAAGGGAACTTCAAGGGGGTTCCTTTTTCGTATAACCTTTACGAGTCCGAAAAAGTGATAAAAGTATACTCGGCTACATTCTCTCATTTTTACGAACATGATAAAGAACAAAGAATAAACTCGGTAACTTATTCTCATGAATTTATGAGCATGAAAAAGAAAAAAGACTAAGCTTGGGATTGTTTTCATTTTTACGCAAGATTTAAAACAAAACAAAACTATGCTTGGAATAGATTTTATTTTTTCACAAGATTAAAACTAAACAAAAGTATGCTTGGACCTGGTTTCATTTCTACAAAATCTTGAACTAGAGGAAAATTTTCTTGAGGTAGGTGGTTTCATTTTTACACAAGCTTGAACCAAAGTGAAAACTATGCTTGCGACTTCCCAACGCATGGTTGGTACTTATCCCCCAGCTTAAGAAGCTAGTGGCTCAACTTCAACATGAAGTCTAGAAGCTGGAAGAAAATGGCCCCCAAGCTTCGTTTCATCCAACTGCAAAGGCGAATGAAATGCAGCTTCAAATACTAGATGAAGGACTTGACTCAAACAGAGAGGGGGAAGTTATTTCATTTTTTAACGAGCTTGACAAAGGAGAAGAACTATGCTCGAGAATACAGGTTCAATCCCTAGACCTCTATTTCATTTTTTAACGAGCTTGACAAATAAACAGGAACTATGCTCATAACCTCTATTGCATTTTTTAACGAGGTTTCCACAAAGACGCAAAAACTATCCTCATAGCTGGTTTCATTTTTTTCAGAGATTGAAATCAAAAAACAATGCTCAAGGCTGGTTTCATTTTTTAATGAGCTTGAAATTAGAAAACCATGCTCAAAAGTGCTCTTCTTGATCATGTCTTCCAAGAGGACAGTGCTCTGGAAGGACACCATGTCAAGGGACAAAACTCGGTCATGGCTTCCAAGAGATCTTCACTCGATGGAAGAACAACACTCTAGAAGGACACCATGTCGAGGGTCGTGACAGGGGCAAGGAGATCAAACTCTAAAAACCCTATCGAAGAGATCGCTATGTCAACTACCTGATCCAATTCATCAGAAGCTGAAGTCATGGGAGACAATGCCACATAATTAACATGCAGCGGTGGCGATACTGTCTGCATATAAGAACCATTTAGGGAGGTAATCCAGTCAGGACCAATGAATGAAAGTTGATCAATAGTCACAATTCTTCCATCGTGAGGGAAATATATCACAAAAAAAAGAGTGGACACAATATATTTCATGGCATAGACATAATCCCGCATAAGGAGTAAAGCGAAATCCAAGGGGTCTTGGACTACCATGACATCAATAAAGACAGTTTTCCCTCCAAAATTTATAGGAAACCGAGGAAGGGTCCCTAAAGGTTGATTGGTTATTCTATTAAAATATAATAGATTCTATGTAACCGGTGCAAGCTGAGGACAAACCAAATCCTGCCAAGCAATAGAGGACAAAATACTAATGGATGCACCATCATCTATCAACGTCTGAGGAATGTCCCAACCACAAACCTGTATTGTAATATGGAAAGTAATGTGAGAGGGAAGACAAGGTCTAGTTAGGACACCCCAATTAAAAAGTATGGCTTCATTACTTGGGGGAGGTTACACGAGAGAAGGAGGAATGCCCCCCGACACTGTAGATTCTGTATCATTGAGAAAAACATGGGCAGTATCGGGTTTACTCTCTAGCGGGAGAGTAGGATCGACTGATAATGACATCAAATTGACCACTTGGGTTTCATTCTCCAAGGGGAGAATGGGGTTGACTAGTGGAAATGGATTGACTGCTTGGGTTTCACTCTCTGGCAGGAGAGTGGGATCGACGGGTGGAAAGGAATCAACCACTTGGGTTGCACTCTCTAACGGGAGATTGGGATTGATCGAGGATAGAATCATATCGACCACTTGGGTTTCACTCTCTAACAGGAGAGTGGGATCGACTGAATATGGGATCGGAGCGACCACTTGGTCAACTGGTTCAACTAAGGACGTGACCAAATTGACTACCTGATCAACCGGACTAACCGACAAGGGAACCAGATTGACCATCCCATTAACTATAGGTGGGTTGAGATAAATCTTGCGATAAACAACTGGAAGTTGAGGCAGTGAAACAATCATGTCTTCCAGTAATTTCTAGGCTTCGTCCATATGAGGGAAAAG